>OW121743.1:53358902-53381402 GCA_933228675.1 Stomorhina lunata | reverse complement strand
TATTATTGATGAAGTATTCATCTTTATTCCATTTAAAAGCTATATATTTCACGTATGTATCTAAAACTAAGAGTTTATACCCTATAATTCTAAGGCTTGTTTACATTGACAATCATTGTTAAAGCTTTGACCTAAATCAGTCCTCTAACTTCAAAGTTTTACATAATTAATCAAGAACTTTTACTAGTTGGATAATTCGTGCGAATTAAAGTACACAACCCTTACTGGACACTGTGCTTTTGGGTTGCATGCCAGAATACTTAATCTTTATCAAATCGATGTGCTTTTGCAAATCTAAGGACATCTACATTTTGAAGCATCTTTTATTAAGTGTTCGTAAAATAGACACATATATCGAAGCTACTGGCTGGCTTAAATAAGCATTCTCTACCTGCCCAACCTAACCTTTGGGTCCATAACTATTCTAGATGATGACGCCACCGAAAAGCTTTTCGTTTTCCGACATATTTAGCTAAATATTGCTAGGAATTACATTTAGTATGAACAAAAGAAAACTAATGTACATATCAAGCATTTGTGTGGGGCTCAACTAAGTCAGTGATCAGAAACTATATAATTATCAATATATTCTTACAATTTTGTATTTTACTTTTGGAACACCATTGGTGAAGGGTATCCAAGATTCGGCAAAGCCGAATATACCACTCTTACTTGTTGACTGTAGCTTTCATATAAAAAACACTCCCGGAAACCAAAAAAAAAAATATAGCAAAGGCCAGTTAAAAGCTATTAAATTAGAAACTATGACAGCTATGGCCACTAAATTTTGCATGAATAAGCTCTATATAAAAACCAGTCAGTGTGTAAAATTTTGTTACAATCGGTCATTTGGCTATAATTTTCATATATTTATAACATCCCCTTTTTATACCCACCATCAAAAAAATGGGGGGTATATTGAGATTGTCATTCCGTTTGTAATTTCCTTAATATTGGCTCAAAAACCAAAAACGATATATATTCTGAATCCTTATGAAATTCTAAGACGGTTGAGCGATGTCCGTATGTCTGTCTGTCTGTTGAAATCACGATAACGCCTAAACGAAAGGAGCCAGCTTACTGAAACTTAGTGGAAACATTCGTCATCTCTGAGAAAATTTTGGTATTGAAATTGGGCAAAATCGGTTCACATTTGACCATAGCTCCCGTATAACCTCGTCTAGGCTAATCGCTTATTTGTTAATAAATGCAAATTATAACAGCTATGATGATAAAATTTGGTACATAGAAGTTTTACATTGTTACATTGTTTTACATGTTCCCTCATTTTATCCAAATTATCCAAACCTAGGTTTGTTTCTATCTCTTTTTCTTGCAGAGATATAGGGTTTCAAAATTTTCAACTTTTTATCTTGTTCCTTTGTAAATGGTTGAATTTCTAAAAATCTCTTCTTAGAGGATATTTAACATCAATAAAGTTATTCATTGCCAACATTTCAGCTTTCTAGCTTGGCCATTTGGGCTGGTCGACGATGAATCAGTCAGTGAGTCAGTAACGCTAAAATTTTATATATATTGTGACGAATTTTAAACTTATCCGTCCCATTGTGCAAAGTTCACTGCTTATAATTCTTCCCCTCGCTTTCTAGATGTTTCTGTTGGTGTTGTTGTTATTCTGTTTATGTGAAATAAGCAGAGCAACATGTTTCTCTTATGTACAGTAAAGAGTATAGCAACATGTTTCTCTTTTATCTACATTCTCTCTCTCTCTGTTACTGTTAACTTCAGATAATCTGTTTATACAACGTATGTGTGAGTGTGTTCTTGATCATGTGAGAATGTAGTGGAACACACATGAACTTTCGTAAGCCACATTGTTAGTGTAATCAACTACAGCTGCTCTTTGTTTACGTCTGCAGAAATTGCTAGAAATTCTCTTCTCTACTATATAAGGCCGATGGACGAGTATTGTGGAAACAGTTTTTAACTAAGACGCGTATAAAGAGAACAGTGTGACTAAGAGTATTTGTAAAGCAGTTTTGTGAAGTTTACTTACAGTATTTGTGAAAGTGTGTTTTAAGTGATTAACTCTAAAGTTAATAAAAGTATTGCTTTGTAAAACTACATACTACAAGTGTTTTAATTTGATTACGGTTGTTTGCAAAAAGAATTCCTTCCATGTTTTTAAAGGAAAAACGTAACAATATTGTTAAATTTTAAGGGCTGATGTTGAATGTGAACCACATCTAAACGCCAAGTTTCTCTATTTCAGACTTACTCAATTTGAACCATGGAGAGATACACAATCCAACAACGTGTTAAAGTTATCCAGACTTATTATGAAAATGGGCGTTCAAATCAAAATGCATATCGTGCACTTCGTGATTTTTTTTGGTCAATTTGATCATCCAAATGTGCGTACAATCGCAAAAATCGTGGAAAAATTCGAGCAAACCGGGTCTGTAGAAGATGTGAGAACACCAGTGCATGCTCGTACTGCAGAAAATATTGCTGCTGTTCGCGATAGTGTGGCTGAAGAGCCGTCCACCTCAACTCGTCGTCGTGCCCAACAATTGCACCTCTCACGCTCGTCGTTGATGAACATTATGCATAAGGACTTGCATTTACACGCTTACAAGATGCAATTGGCTCAAGAACTAAAGCCTTTTGACCATTCCAAACGTCGTGAATGGGCAGAATGGTGGCAATAAATGGCAAAAGTGGATGATCAAATTTCGAAGAAAATCATCAGTGGATTCGTCAATAAACAGAATTGCCGCATTTGGGCGAATGAGAATCCAAGAGTGATTGTCGAAAAACCAATGCACCCACAAAGAGTGACTGTTTGGTGCGGTTTATGGGCTGGCGGCATCATCGGGACGTATTTTTTTCAAAATGAGGCCGGTCAGGCAGTAACTGTGAATGTTGTTCGCTATCGTGAGATGATAACGAACTTTTTATGGCCCGAATTGGAAGATATGGATGTGAACGATATGTGGTTTCAGCAGGACGGTGCCACTTGCCACACATCTAACGAAACAATGGCTCTTTTGCGCAACAAATTCAATGGCCGTGTTATCTCAAGTAATGGCGATGTCAATTGGCCGCCAAGATCATGTGATTTGACACCGTTGGACTTTTTTCTTTGGGGTTATTTGAAAGAAAAGGTGTACGTCGATAAGCCAGCAACAATTCAAGAGCTAAAGGATGAGATAATTCGGCACATTAACGGCATAGAACCTCCATTATGCCTCAGGGTCATCGAAAATTTGGACCATCGGATGCAGGTGTGCCGCCGTGGTCGCGACGCCCATTTGGCCGATATTTTGTTTCATACATAATTGAGTAATACCAATATAACATAATAAAATAAAATTACAATAATTTCCTAAATAGTTTGTGTTTTATTCAAAATCAACATCGGTCCTTGAAATTTAACCACCCGATATATACGTAGGTAGGGTATTTCAAAGTTAAACAAGTAAGAGTGGTATATTCGGCTTTGCCGAATCTTGGATACCCTTCACCAATGGTGTTCCAAAAGTACTTAATGTAATTTCTAGCAAAATTTGGTTATACTAGTATTATATGCAGAGTCTTTAAAATTAAGAGTCGGAAAAAGAAAAGCTTTTCGGTGGCGTCATCATCTAGAACAGTTATGCACCCAAAGGTTAGGTTGGGCAGGTGGCTGATGTCTAGGGAAGCTTCACTTGGGTTCTAAAGTGGTCCCTTTGTGAAAGATAATGATTACTAGACTACAAATAGAGAATGCATATTTAAGTCATAGAAACATATTTTACGAACATTTAATAAAGTTCGATAGACTAGATAAACCATGCAGAAAAGATGCTTCAAAATGTAGATGCCCTTACATTTGCAATAGCACATCGATTTGATGAAGTTTAAGTATTTTGGCATGCAACCCAAAAACACAGTGCCCAGTGAGGGTTGTGCACTTTAATTCGTACGAATTATCCAACTAGTAAAAGTTCTTGATTAGTTATGTAAAACTCTGAAGTTAGCGGACTGATTTAGGTCAAAGCTTTAACAATGATAAGCCTTAAAATTATAGGGTATACACTCTTAGTTTTAGATACATACGTGAAATATATAGCTTTTGAATGGATGGATAACAGCTTTGTCGAAAAAGTTATTAAAGATTTACTTATTAATCTGAAGTTAGTTAATTAATTAAAATGAACACTTCATCAATAATATTTGGGATGTATTGTTCTTTCGATCTGTCCGATGGATGTTTGGAAAGTTTTTCTCAAGTTCCTTGTGCAATTTAAATGTGATTTAATTTATCAGCATTAAATCGATTCCCGGTCGGGGTTATATGGGAGATTTCACTAAATGTGAATAGAGCTCGCCCATTTTCAATATTGAACTTTTCAAGAGATCAGAAATACTTTTGTCAAATGTTGTCCCTATAGAAAGTTTATTTTAGGCGCTATCGCCCTGAATATCAATATTGTACAACGTCTTAATACTAAATGTCATCATCGTATCTTAGGCGAAGTTATACGGGATCAATTGTCAAACGTGAACGGATTTCTCCCAATTGCAATTAAAAAATTTAAATTTTCGTTGATATGTGAGATACTTACATACATATGTAGGTTTTGAACGGATATCATGTAGTTAGCTGCATTTTTGTACTTCCTAGGAAGATTACCTATAATTTGATATATAATACATTCTCAAATGTTATCATAGTGTTCAAAAGTCAGACACAAAATTAAGATTAATGCTAAAATCAGATTTGTGGAGCTCCTGGATTTTACACAAAATTTTAGGATATTGTCCCACCCTGAATTTTATCATTTTCGATTAAAACACCATCGCTTAAACGCTAAATTATGTCTACCACAAATTACCGAATGCATCAGGATTTAGGAGATATCGACAAATCAGGAGCTCCAAAAACTTGACTACAACTGAAAAAATTACAGACAGGTAGACGGACGGACAAAAAAACAGACGGACGGACAAACAAACAGACGGACGGACAGACAGACAAACAGACGGACGGACGGAGGTCGCGAAATCGATTCTCCTGCCGATTCTGAGTTGATCGGTACAATTTGAATGGTATTCGTAATCAGATTTGTGGAGTATAGATTTTAGAAAATCCTCACACTAAGAACGATGTCAAATTTCATCACAATCGGTCCATAAACACCTGAGATATCGCTAAAACAATACTTACAAAATGTAAACAAAATTTCTTAGACACGTACTTTGGGCAATTTGCTGTACATCAAATGTAGTGTTATGGCGATATCTCAATTGTTTATCGACCGCTTCTGATAAAATTTAATAACGTGCTTGGCGGGGGAATTTCCTAAAATCTGATATAAAATTTATGCAGGTCCGTGCTAAAGGAGGATGGTTTTTCCTATTTCTGCATTTCATTTTTTCAACAAACATTCTCTAATGCGAACTTTGGGCAATTTGCGATACATTAAATTCAGTGTTTTGGCGATATCTCAGTTGTTTATGGACCGATTTTGATAAAATTTTACAGAGTGCTTTGGGAAACTATTTCCTACAATCTGATATATAACATATTATCACATGTACACCAGGAGTATCTTTTTTATCTTGTTATTTAAAAGTGTGTTTCAATCAAAAATTTTAAAATTTTCGTCTAATTTTTGGTATTTTTTCGATATTTTCGGTGTTTATAAACCGATTTTAATGAAATTTAATAGCGTTCATTGCGGGAGAATTTCCTAAAATCTGATATATAATTTATTTAAGTCCATCCTCCAGGGGCTTCAGAAACTTGATTTCAACAGACAGACGGACGGACAGACAGACAGACAGACAGACGGAAATCGCTTAATCGATTCTCCTCCCGATTCTGAGTCGATCGGTATAATTTTTATGGGGTCACAAACGGAATCACAAACTTATAATACCCTTTCACCTATTGGTGAAGGGTATAAAAGCTATAAAATCCATCGATTTCAAAACGATCGATTTTCATCACATACCGGTATATTATTCCATTTATGCTGCTGTCGCGGCTAGCCTCAAAAAACACCATTTGATCATATCAATCTAGGCAAAAACACCACGAATGTTGGCCTTCAAATGCTTATTTGTCTCTGGGTTTCCAGCAAGAAAACTTAAATTTGAGCCAAAATCATGAAGCGCTTTCTGCTGATATACCATCATTGGTAGTCTGACAAATAGCCAAATAAATTGAAACTATATTTAAAATCCTTTAAATTTTAATGTGAAACAACTTCATGCATGATTTACTTTAAAAGGATAAGGAAATTTTCTATTGTACAATGTATAATTTTGAAATTCAACCCCAAAAAAAGAAAAACAAAAGTTGTCAAGTGTTTATTTTACATGTTTTTCTTTCTTAACATAAATACACAGATAATTAAAATAATTATCTAAACAATAATTATTACATATGAATGTAAACATAATTACATGTACTCACATGCATACGTACATACATACATACGAATATGTATATAAATACTTCTTCCTTTTTTTAAGGGTGTGTGAAAAATTGTGTGCTAGACTGTTGTTTAAAGTGTTAGCTATTGTAGGTTTGTATTATATCCTAACCCTTATTTAAATGTCTATCTTATGTGACATTTAAATAACAAAAGCAATTTAGTTTTAGTAAATTCTGTTTTTCCAGTTTTTAGGAAAAATTTGAAGACTTTTGTTAAAGTCTTTTGGTTAAATTTAAGAGGAGAAAATTTTGAAAATTGTTTTGATATTTTTTTCTGTTAAGTAATTCTTTTTCTTTACTTAAGAGGGAAATATCAAACTAGAAAAGTGTCAAATTTCGTGATGGATGTGTCTACATAGTGAAATGGACTTTGACTTTTCTTTGGCATTTTTATGTGGTTGTCTATCAAATTTTCTTTTGAGTGCTAAAATTTGTTTTTATTTTGTCTTTTAGGTAAATTTTCGAAACCTTAAGAAATTGTTACAAAACATAAAATTGTCATGAATGATGGCTATTTTAAACAAATATGTATAATGATTATTAAAATCAAAAAGTTTGTCAAAATATTGACATTAAGTCCTTTTAAAGTTTTTCTTTCTTGTGCAAAAAAAAACCTTTGATAAGTTTGAAAGCAAACAAAATTTAAAATTTTCTATTTTTCAACACATACCCTTCAGTTTTTTTCCCTTTTGATTCCAATAATAGAAATATGAAATATTATTGCGATGGGATAACGTTTTCCCATAACGTCATGATGCACAGTGGTTTGAAACAAAAAAAGTAGGAATAAATCTGTATCTTCTAAACTGAAAGTCTAATAGTATCAGTATGTTAGGGAGAACCCAAGCTTGGTTACTCCGTATTTACACAGGGTGAACCATTGAGTGTCAAAGTAGACCACCACAGAAGTAAAAACTTTTTGACTGTGTAGCTCTTTTAATTATTGTCCAATATGGTTGATTTTTACATTCTGGAATAAGCTTAAAGAAACGAAGAAAAAAACGTCAGTGCTTTACTATAAAACCTATTAGGGCTTTTAAGATATTTCATTTCAAAAATAAAAAAAAATATTTTTCTTTTCGACTTTTTTTAGTTTTTGACCCATTGTGCATTCGATATTAAACACATAATTTTTAAAAATTTTCTATAGAAAAATTTTTTTATTAAAAATTTTTCTATCGAAAAATTTTTTTTTTTAAACTTTTTCTATAGAAAAATTTTTTTATTGAAATTTTTTCTACAGAAACATTTTTTATTGAAAATTTTTCTATAGAATAATTATACCCTTCACCACCATAGGTGGAAAGGGTATTATAAGTTTGTGCTGATGTTTGTAACGCATAGAAATATTTGTCTTAGACCCACCTTTTAGTATACCAATAGGCTTAGAATCACTTTCTGAGTCGATTTAGCGATGTCCGTCCGTCCGTCCGTCTGGCTGGCTGGCTGGACCCCCATGTAAACCTTGTAATCAAACTACAGGTCGCAATTCTAAAGATAATTTGATGAAATTTAGCACAGATCATTTTTTTGATAATGGGACCATGGCTATTGAAATTGGTTAAAATCGGTCCATTATTTATGGTACCTCCCATAGGTCCCACTTCCCGGAATTGCTATATTGGCCACAAATATCAATATTTTTTCATGAAATTTAAAACAAATACTGCTTATATAAACTTAAATCACTGTACCAAATTTCTTCTTTAAAAACGCACTAAATGAGACAAAAAATCACTAAAACGCTCGTAAATCTAAAGATAATGGAAATTTTGAGTCTATTTTTTGCATACATAATTTTTGTAACAACTGTAATCAATCTGCCATATTTCGAGATAATCGGTCCACATTTGACCCTAGCTCTCATATAAGTCCAAATGACGGAAACAGGTTGAATATATAATTTTTGAGAAAATGTTTGTATGATGGCAAAATTTAGCAAATATTTGATTTTACACAGGCCAAATAACACCTTTGACCTTAGTGGTGAAGGGTATCGTATGGTCGGCTTGACCGACTATAGCGCTTTCTTACTTGTTTTTTATTAAAATGTTTCTATAGAAAACATTTTTTATTGAAAATTTTTCTATAGAAAGATGTTTTATTGAAAATTTTTCCATAGAAAAATTTTTTTTATCGAAAATTTTTCTATAGAAAAATTTTTTTTATCGAAAATTTTTCAATAGAAAAATTTTTTTTATCGAAAATTTTTCTATAGAAAAATTTTTTGATCGAAAATTTTTCTATAGAAAAATTTTTTATCGAAAATTTTTCTATAGAAAAATTTTTTATCGAAAATTTTTCTATAGAAAAATTTTTTATCGAAAATTTTTCTATAGAAAAATTTTTTATCGAAAATTTTTCTATAGAAAAATTTTTTTATCGAAAATTTTTCTATAGAAAAATTTTTTTATCGAAAATTTTTCTATAGAAAAATTTTTTTATCGAAAATTTTTCTATAGAAAAATTTTTTTATCGAAAATTTTTCTATAGAAAAATTTTTTTATCGAAAATTTTTCTATAGAAAAATTTTTTTATCGAAAATTTTTCTATAGAAAAATTTTTTTATCGAAAATTTTTCTATAGAAAAATTTTTTTATCGAAAATTTTTCTATAGAAAAATTTTTTTATCGAAAATTTTTCTATAGAAAAATTTTTTTATCGAAAATTTTTCTATAGAAAAATTTTTTTATCGAAAATTTTTCTATAGAAAAATTTTTTTATCGAAAATTTTTCTATAGAAAAATTTTTTTATCGAAAATTTTTCTATAGAAAAATTTTTTTATCGAAAATTTTTCTATAGAAAAATTTTTTTATCGAAAATTTTTCTATAGAAAAATTTTTTTATCGAAAATTTTTCTATAGAAAAATTTTTTTATTGAAAATTTTTCTATAGAAAAATTTTTTTATTGAAAATTTTTCTATAGAAAAATTTTTTTATTGAAAATTTTTCTATAGAAAAATTTTTTTATTGAAAATTTTTCTATAGAAAAATTTTTTTATTGAAAATTTTCTATAGAAAATTTTTTTATCAATATTTTTCTATAGAAAAATTTTTTTATTATCGGTTAATATCAAGTGCACAATGGGTCAAAAACTAAACAAAGTCTAAGAGAAAAATTATCTATTTTATTTTTGAAATGAAATAACTTACAACATATAACAGCTATTAAAGTGAAGTACGCAGTTTTTCTATAGAAAAAGTGTTAGTATAACAGTTTTTCTATAGGAAAAGTGTTAGTATAACAGTTTTTCTATAGAAAAAGTGTTAGTATAACAGTTTTTCTATAGAAAAAGTGTTAGTATAACAGTTTTTCTATAGAAAAAGTGTTAGTATAACAGTTTTTCTATAGAAAAAGTGTTAGTATAGCAGTTTTTCGATAGAAAAAGTGTTAGTATAACAGTTTTTCTATAGAAAAAGTGTTAGTATAACAGTTTTTCTATAGAAAAAGTGTTAGTATAACAGTTTTTCTATAGAAAAAGTGTTAGTATAACAGTTTTTCTATAGAAAAAGTGTTAGTATAACAGTTTTTCTATAGAAAAAGTGTTAGTATAACAGTTTTTCTATAGAAAAAGTGTTTATATAACAGTTTTTCTATAGAAAAAGTGTTTATATAACAGTTTTTCTATAGGAAAAGTGTTAGTATAAAAGTTTTTCTATAGAAAAAGTGTTAGTATAACAGTTTGTGTAAATACAGAATAACCATATATCTGAAATTTAGAAAATTTGTGTCCCCCTTAACAATTCTATTATACATTTGATGCAATCAGATACCGATTTATTACGCCAATGTTTGAGGTAAAGGCCAGTATGAAAGCCATAGAATAAGTATGAAACGTTTTTTCCTTTTCATTCTCTAATTCAAAATCTTAGTATAAAAGTTAATTTAAGTTTTTAGCAATTTTGTTCTTTAAATCCTTTAGTTTATTGATTTTCTAGACAAAAGATTTAAATTTATTGTTTTTTGAGGTTTAATTTGTAGCAAGTTTTCAACACTCCTTCATTTGTGGTTCAAACCTACTTCCGTTTATTCATCTGTCCTTCCATTTATCTGTCTCTTAGATATCATCTTTCGAACATATTTACCATTAACAAGATTGTTATTACAATATTTGAATATGCCCTCATTTCCGCCTCAAGCATGAAGATAAATTCCAACAAATCACAATTATAAATAAAATTCATAACAATTGCTTCTGAATTTCTTTAGAATTAAATGATTTCACAGACCCTTTAAGTCTTTCAAAGTAACACTCACAAATCATTTAAAAACAAACGTCTTTTCTCTGTTTTAGATTTAAATTTTATACCTCCCAAGTGAATCATTTTTTTTGAAAATTATTATATTTAATGGCTTGATTGAAAGCATGAAAGAAGTATAAAGGGAATGAATGCTTGAATGAATGACTGAACAGCATTGACTGAATGTATTCAACAAAATAGTCTGTCATTCTGTTGAGAACAACAATTTTAAAGTTACAGAAATAAATGATAATCTTTTCAATTGAATAAAAACAAATGGAAGAATAAAGAAATAAACCCAAAAAATTATATTAGTAAAATCGACTGTACAGTTTTTCTATAGAAAAAATGTTATAACAGTTTTTCTTAAGAAAAAGTATTACTATAACAGTTTTTCTTAAGAAAAAGTGTTAGTATAACAGTTTTTCTACAGAAAAAGTGTTAGCATAACAGTTTTTTTTAAGAAAAAGTTTTTCTTTATAGAAAAAGTGTTAGTACAGAAAAACTTTTTTTTATAGAAAACACTTTTTGTACACAGAAAAAGTGTTAGTATAACAGTTCTTCTATTTAGTGTTAGTATAACTGTTTTTCTATATAGAAAAAGTGTTAGTATAACAGTTTTTCTTAAGAAAAAGTATTAGTATAACAGTTTTTCTTAAGAAAAAGTGTAAGTATAACAGTTTTCTACAGAAAAAGTTTTATCATAACAGTTTTTCTTTAGAAAAAGTGTTAGTATAACAGTGTTAGTATAACAGTTTTTCTTTATAGAAAAAGTGTTAGTATAGAAAAACTTTTTTTTATAGAAAACACTTTTTGTACATAGAAAAAGTGTTAGTATAACAGTTCTTCTATTTAGAAAAAGTGTTAGTATAACTGTTTTTCTATATAGAAAATGTGTTAGTATAACAGTTTTTCGAAACAGAAAATGTGTTATTATAACAGTTTTTATATATAGAAAAAGTGTTAGTATAACAGTTTTTCTATAGAAAGAATGATAGTAAAGTTTTTCTATAGAAAAAGTGTTATTATAACAGTTTTGCTAAAAAAACGTTTTAGTATAACAGTTTTCCTAAAAAAAGTTTTAGTATAAAAAGTTTTTTTATCGAAAATTTTTCTAAAGAATTTTTTTTATGTAAAAAAAATTTAAAATTTTACGAAAATTTTTTTAGAAATTTTTTTTTTTTATTTAAAAAAAATTTCAAATTTAACGAAAATTTTTTTAGAAATTTTTTTTTTAACGAAAATTTTTCCGTAGAAACATTTTCGCTAAAAATTTTGAATTAAAATTTTTTGCGCTAAAAAATTTTTTTTTATAGAAAATTTTCCGCTTAACAAATTTTCCAATACAAAATTTTTCGATAAACAAATTTTTCTGTAGAAAAATTTTCGATAAAAAAATGTTTCTATAGAATAATTATTGATAAAAAAAAATTTTTATAGGAAAATTTTCGATGAAAAAATTTTTCTATAGAAAAATTTTCGATAAAAATATTTATACCCTTCACCACCATAGGTGGAAAGGGTATTATAAGTTTGTGCTGATGTTTGTATCGCATAGAAATATTTGTCTTAGACCCACCTTTTAGTATACCAATAGACTTAGAATCACTTTCTGAGTCGATTTAGCGATGTCCGTCCGTCCGTCCGTCTGGCTGGCTGGCTGGACCCCCATGTAAACCTTGTAATCAAACTACAGGTCGCAATTCTAAAGATAATTTGATGAAATTTGGCACAGATAATTTTTTTGATAATGGGACCATGGCTATAGAAATTGGTCAAATTCGGTTCATTATTTATGGTACCTCCCATAGGTCCCACTTCCCGGAATTGCTATATTGGCCACAAATATCAATATTTTTTCATGAAATTTAAAACAGATACTGCTTATGTAAACTTAAATCATTGTACCAAATTTCGTTGAAATCGGTCCACATTTGACCATAGCTCCCATACAAACTCTTTTTCAAAAACGCACTAAATGAGACAAAAAATCACTAAAACGCTCGTAAATCTAAAGATAATGAAATTTTTGAGTTTATTTTTTGCATACATAATTATGTATGCTGTAATCAATTTGCCAAATTTCGAGATAATCGGTCCACATTTGACCCTATCTCTCATATAAGTCCAAATGACCGAAACAGGTTAAATATATACGTTTTGAGAAAATGTTTGTATGATTGCAAAATTTAGCAAATATTTGTCTTTATACATTAAAAATAACACCTTTGAACTTAGTGGTGAAGGGTATCGTATGGTCGGCTTGACCGACTATAGCGCTTTCTTACTTGTTTTATATAGAACATTTTTATCGAAAACTTAACTAACTACAGTAATTTTTTGAGTGTATACAATCTTAATAAAATCTTTTAAGGTTCGATAAAAAAATTTTTCTATAGAAAAATTTTCGATAAAAAAATTTTTCTATAGAAAAATTTTCGATAAAAAAATTTTTCTATAGAAAAATTTTCGATAAAAAAATTTTTCTATAGAAAAATTTTCGATAAAAAAATTTTTCTATAGAAAAATTTTCGATAAAAAAATTTTTCTATAGAAAAATTTTCGATAAAAAAATTTTTCTATAGAAAAATTTTCGATAAAAAAATTTTTCTATAGAAAAATTTTCGATAAAAAAATTTTTCGATAGAAAAATTTTCGATAAAAGAATTTTTCGATAGAAAAATTTTCGATAAAAGAATTTTTCGATAGAAAAATTTTCGATAAAAGAATTTTTCGATAGAAAAATTTTCGATAAAAAAATTTTTCTATAGAAAAATTTTCGATAAAAAAATTTTTCTATAGAAAAATTTTCGATCAAAAAATTTTTCTATGGAAAAATTTTCGATCAAAAAATTTTTCTATAGAAAAATTTTCGATCAAAAAATTTTTCTATAGAAAAATTTTCGATCAAAAAATTTTTCTATAGAAAAATTTTCGATAAAAAAATTTTTCTATAGAAAAATTTTCGATAAAAAAATTTTTCTAAAAAAAAATTTTCGAAAAATTTTCGATAAAAAAATTTTTTCAAAAAATAACAAATTAGTCGGGATGTAAATATTATTCAAAAAGAAGTGTATTTGCATTTGATCCCAAACCTGTTACATTTATTTATTAATGTAACAGATCAATTTATTGATAAAAAGCCAAAAAATGTTTGCGGAGAAACCAAATTCCTCGACGCGTTTCGATGGTTGGTAAAGCCATCTCTTCAGGAGGATTATCCCCAATTTAGACAGATCGAAAACCTCGCATTAATATTTACATCCCGACTAATTTGTTATTTTTTGATAAAACTGCATGCATTCAGCTTATTTTTTAAAATAAACTTGTTTATTTTAAAACATCTTACCCCCCCCCCCCCCCCTTCTTCACAGCATTCTGCATATAGTAGCCGACGGCTACAGCAAGAATGTGGGAAGTGAAGGTAGATGAAAACTGAAAAATGTTTCTTTTTGTTCAGTCGATAATCTACGCTTTTACTTTTGGTTTATGAACATAATTCTTAATAGTTATGTTTGTAAATTTAGTAATAATGCGAGGTTTTCGATCTGTCTAAATTGGGGATAATCCTCCTGAAGAGATGGCTTTACCAACCATCGAAACGCGTCGAGGAATTTGGTTTCTCCGCAAACATTTTTTGGCTTTTTATCAATAAATTGATCTGTTACATTAATAAATAAATGTAACAGGTTTGGGATCAAATGCAAATACACTTCTTTTTTAAAAAAATTTTTCTATAGAAAAATTTTCGATAAAAAAATTTTTCTATAGAAAAATTTTCGATAAAAAAATTTTTCTATAGAAACATTTTCGATGAAAAAATTTTTCTATAGAAATATTTTCGATAAAAAAATTTTTTTATCGAAAATTTTTATAGAAATTTTTTGAGTGTAATTTTTTGAGTGTATACAATCTTAATAAAATCTTTTAAGGTTATTTATTTATAAATAAACACAAACAATTTATATTTTGTCTTTCTGTCATTTAAAGTTTAATTTTTAAAAAAGCTCCTCAAAGAAAGATATTCATACACAAGGAAACAATAGGGGAAAAGGATTCAATGGCATTGATAGATTTAGTTTGAATACTAAAAGACTTGAAAAAATGTAAAGGCTCAATATATCGAAAGACAAGAATAAATTACTATATTTAAAAGAAAGACAAAGGAGAAAATCAAAAATAACCCATATTAAAAAAAAGAAAAAAAGGAGGGACATTTTAGAAGAAGAAAAAGGAGGGACCTTTTCCCCAACCACTTTGTAGGTTATGTTAAAGAAATCTGAAAATCTCTTAAGCTCTGTGAAACAAGTTATATTAAGACTCAATGCGTCACAATTGACCGCCACCTGTTAGACGGGATGTAGGTTTTTGATTGAAAATTTTTTTTCTTAATTCTCGCCCCACTGTTCTTTCTAGAGCTTCAATTTAAGTGTGTGTGTGTGTGTATAAGAAGTCCAATAAGCTGCTTAAATTATTAAAGATTAGTTTTTTTATCAAGTTATATTTCTTCTTTTGTAAAGATTTACAAAATTATTTATGAATTAAAACTTAAAGAATTGTATTGGACAATTCCAAGAATGTATCCTTTTGTTAAGTACATATACATAGATTTGCTAGAGCAAACCTTAAAAGAAGTTAAGTAGACTATCTATATGTATCAGTTTTACATACTAAATATATAGTACACTGTGCTAGGTGTAAAGATAAAACTTAACACTGTATTTAACTCACCCTTCACAAAATATAATATAAAGAGTGCTCTAAATAAAATTTGTAGTTGGATTTTCTTAAATAAAAATCGAACCTTTTAATATAAAAACTCTACAAAATACGCAAATATAATGACATATAATACAAAATCATTTAGCATTAAAATGTTTACTTAGTACTCGGGTTTTGCAAAATTATCGACTTTTTTCGGAAACCCTCCCATTAAAGATTTTACAGTTGCTTCTGATACCTTTTTGGAGCATGTGTTCCACCTGCGCTTAAAATCGGACATGTTTTTGGAAATCTTTCCTGTGTTCTTCAATTCCTTTTTTACCAGAGCCCAATACCTTTCCACAGGCCGAAGTTCTGGACAGTTAGGTGGATTTGCCTCTCGTGGTACAAAAATGACATTATTGTTTGAGTACCACTCAAGTGCCTTTTTTCCATAATGGCATGATGCCAAATCGGGCCAAAAAAATGTAGTCACTCTGTGCTCTCTTAAAAAGGGTAACAACCGTTTTTGTAGGCACTCCTTTATATAAATTTCTGTGTTTATTGTGCCAGATGCCACAAATACTTTAGTTCTTTTGCCACAACTGCAAATAGCTTGCCACACGAGAAACTTCTTAGGGAATTTTGTTTGTTTTTTTGTGCGAAACTCTTGCCGAACATTGCCCCGTTTATCAGCAACATAAAAATCTTGACCAGGAAGTTGAGAAAAGTCTGCCAGTACGTATGTTTCATCATCCATCACACAACAGGTGTATTTTTTTATAAAATCAGACTTCAATTTTTTCGCTCGTTTTTTTGCTTCTAAGTTCTTTATAGCATCGCGATCTGGAACCTTTTGGACTTTGTATGTCTTCAGTCCAGCATAAGCTTTGACTCTATGTGCAAAATTCGTAAAACATTCCACCGTACGAGCTGCTTTTCTTAAAGAAGTGTTAGGCGCTCTTCGAAAGAGTCGCTCGACTTCTTTTGCCTTACCAATATCTGTAGGACCTTTTTTCCTCCCTGATCCAGGTTTTCTTTCAGTGCTCAGGTTTTCCTTTTACCGTCTGATGGCATTAGAAACCGTTCGAGGGTCAACTTTCAAATTTTTAGCTATTTTTTTAAAAGTCCATGACGGATTTTTTTGAAAAGTTTTAATTATATTTTCACGAACTTTTTTTTCGCAGTCCATTTTGATTGAAATAACTATTGAAAATTAATAATTTCTAAAATAATAGTATCTGACATATCTATAGAAACTAACTTGATCAAAAAATAAAATATTTCTTGCACTATGGATAAATTTTGTCTAAAATAGTAAATGCATATTTTTTTTAGAACACTCTTTATGTAATAAGTAAAAAATTTAAATCCTCACAGACATTGACTTTTTGGAATGTATTTGGCCGCTTTTAGATCTCATTTAAATTTTATTAACTAGTAGTTTACCTGAGACATGGGTCTTTAAAGGTACAAATTCAAGACCTTTAAAGAAAAGGTATAATAAATATATAAATTTATCAGCATAATTGTGATTCCCAATTTTGCCTATTTTCAGTACACAACTTCGATTACTTACTTATTTACTTACTTAAATGGCCTATTGTAACAACCTGTTTAAGTCAAAGGCCGAGCATATTTTAGAATTCCATGCGCTTCTATCTTGTGCGCATATTCTCCAATTTCTTATGCCAAGTTTTGAAAGATTTTCTTCTACTTGGTCTTTCCATCGAAGTTTTGGGCGCCATCTTCTACGAGTTCCCTCAGGATCATTATCAAACACTTTTCTTGCCGGAGTATTTACATCCATTCGCACAACATGTCCTAGCCAGCGCAGCGGCTGTTGCTTAATGCGTTTTACTATGTCTATGTCAGCGTATAACTCATACAGCTCATGATTCATTCGATGTCGATACTCATTGTTGACGCAGACTGGTCCAAATATTTTTCGTAGGATTTTCCTCTCAAACACTCCAATACAGTAACACGGGTAGTATAAGCGTTTTATATAGCGTAATTTTAGTTCTAACGGAGAGGACTTTATTTCTTAGCAGTTTGCTTAGGCCAAAATAGCATCTATCATTGTTGATGTTCACAGCGGTACCAAGGTATACAAATTCTTTTACAACTTCGAAGCTATAGTTTTCTACGGGCACATGTGATCCAATTCTAGTGGTCTGTCTGCCTGAAGAAACCATCAGTTTTGTTTTTGATTCATTTACAGCTAGACCCATTTTGTTTGATTCCTTCTCGATATTGAAAAAGGCGGCAGTTACCTCGCGTAAAGTGCGCCCCATAATATCAATGTCATCGGCATACGCGAGTAGCATATGGGCAAATCCAGAAAAAGGTCCACCGTGGTCAAAAAATTAAAAGTTATTAAAAATAGACTTTTTTACGACAGTCTAATAGAGAAATACTTAAATCATATTAATTTAATCAATTTACCAATAATTTTTTCCAATGAGATGAATAATCAAATGGTTGTGCTGGTCAAATGCAATATCTTATTTCTGTCCATGATTTTTTGCAAAGTCTTTTTTACATTATATTTTTTAAGAGAAGAGATCAATTATAAAAATTCTTCCATAAAATTATTCCCAAAAGTTCAGTAATACAAAGATGAGTAAAAAAGAAATTAATGTTAATGAGATTAACGGTAAATTTTTATTTTGCTTTTGCCTATTTGCAATGTCACATTTGACTCTAAAAAAGATCATTTATTGCCATTGCGTCATAGCCTTTAGAAGAAGTTGTTAAAAATTATTTTGTTTAAACAAAGATTTTAACGCATTAATAAACCAAGAAAAGAAAATTTGTGAAAAGCAAAATCTTATATATTTTCAATGAGTTCGAACTTGGTCACGTTCGACACCTGCGTGGCTTGGTTATTTGGAGAAACTAAGTCTTTCGCTGTCAATAGCCTTAGGTTTATTGTGGAACAATCGGTTGAATGGCGATCTCCCCTTTGCCTATTTTTTATTGATTTTAAACGCACATTTGACACTTTAGAGCACAGATCATACGACTCATAAAAGCGCTTTACAATAGCGCAATTTGCTGCATTCTCCATGAAGGTTGTCAGAGCATAGGTTACGCAGAGCAAAGCAAGCTTTTGGCATACTAAACAAACTCTGGAGGTCTCAAAATGTCTCGACTTCCACAAAAATAAAAGTTTTTAACACCAATGTTAAAGCCGTGCTCCTATATGGGTGTGAGACTTGGAATATCTCGAGCCGTGAAATGAACATTCTATAAGCTTTTGTTAATCGGTACTTAAGACGTATACTTAAAATTTTCTGGCCCGCCACAATCACTAATTAAGACCTATGGTTGCGCACCGCTCAGACCCGCTACAAACAGAGCTTCGAAAGGCTTAATTAAATTTTAGCTTAATTCCTAGGAATTCAAAAATGATTTAACAATACCTTAAGTTTAATTCCCATAAAACAATTTAAAAAAATGTGTTGATTTTTAATTCTTAGTGAATTGATTCACATGGGAATTTAAAATCAACTTGAATGAATAAAATGTTTCTTCATTCCTCTACTCCAATTTGAATTAACATTTTTTATTCTTAATTGAAACCAGTCCAAATTGAATTAAAATATTTTTTGGTAATTCATTTTGTGCAAATCATTAGGGTGGATATAAACTAAAGATACTTGATTTTAAATCAAAAACTTAAATTCTGACTTTTTCGAGGGAAAAGTTTTTTAAACTATACCACTCATTGAATAAAAGTATATCAAACCAAAAAACGAAAATTGAAGTTATAATTTATAGGGTATTATTGGATCAAGTGCGATATACATTGTTTGTAAAAACCCTAGATATAAAATAGAACAAAATTTATCATAACCTATTAAAAAATTCTTATGTTTTATCAGAAAGCATACACATTTAATAAAAGTATGCATGTATTCTTTAATGTTCGTTCAAAAAAACGGAACTACCCTAATGTGGCTATTTCACCGCAAACTTGTGTATATTTTGCATTTATTTGTTAAACTATAACTTTTAAAAGATATTTAGATATGCAGGAATATAGTAATATTAATGGTCCTTCGTTTATAATGACCTAATCTTTACCAGAAATTCAATCAGTGAAGGAATCAGCTTAATTAAAAATTTTTTCTAAAAAAATTTATAAAAATAATTTGTTTTTTGTGACATTAGTTTTTGTAAATACATACATATACATGTAAAATGTGCTAATATGTAAGAGTATATTATCTCTGGTTTTGTTGTGTTGCTGCGAAATAATGGATTTTATATGTTTTCGAATCTGGATGAGATTATAGATTATGTGTACAAAAAATCTTTAGTTTTATGTGTATCTATATTTTATTTTGAATAGTTTTTCTGATCTTATGACCAATAACAAAGAATTTTTTTGTTTTTTTTAAATTTCGCCTAAGTCAACTTAATAAACTTTTGAATTTTTCCACAAAAATGTTATTTGTATATGCCCTACAGGTCTAAAAAACATTAGTCCCTTAGCAGGAAGATATATTACATAGCTGAGATACATACACAATTATGATGGAATTAGAATAAAATTACAAAATTCAGTACAATTAGAAAATGTATATATACATATGTATGTATGTCGATAATGAATAAATCACATTTTAATCATATGACTTTTCATACATGTTTTTTAGACAAAGTGGACTTGGTTTTGTTAAAATCGAGATGGAAATCATCTCAGCTTAAAAACCCTTTTTTAACCCAATAACTTAAGAAAGAGTCATTTCTTTATCCTCTAAAATGGGGACATTTTTTCATGGGTATTAAATGATATTTAATCCCTAATGCAATCCTGAATCTTATTTTATGGTTAAGGACTTGTTTCGTTGAGATTTATTTTATTCAGCTCTTTTATAGGTATTATATATTTTTGAACTGTAGGGTTCGTTTGAATACATTTATTTTTGTATGCCTTTACAAAATGATTTGTTTATAAAATTTTTAATTATTTTTGTATAAGATTAAGAATTTAAATAATTTAAATTAAATCTAACTGATTTTAAATTCCCTAAGAATTAATTCTTAAAAGTTAAGGCTTATGACTTGATTCAGGTGAATGTATTATGGGAATGATATAAACACTAAAATAAATTTGATTCTAAAATATGAAATTAGGAATTGAGCCTTTCGAACCTCTGGCTACAAATAAGCATACGCACTAGAAAATATGGCTGGCTAGGACACATATTGAGAAAAGCGGCCACTGATATAAATCGTCAAGCTATTGAATATAATCCTCAAGGTTCCAGGAGGTCTGGTAGACTCGCAAACACGTGGAGACGCTAAACTGAGAGATGAAAGTGATGACTACCGATAAACTTACATGGAAAACATTTGTTGAGGTCCTATGTTCCACCAGGAATTAAAGGACTAAATATATGTAAGTCTTTCGCTGTAGTCAGCGACAAACTAAGCCGCAGCAAAGATGAAATAATTTGCTTTTTAACGACTTTAGTTAAACAAATACAAAACCGATATGAGTAATATCTATTTTTTAAGAATAAATTTGGTTAAATATATTTATATTTGAATGTTCGAATTATTGTGGAAAAAATGTCACGTTCAACACGTCATGTATCGACCGAAAATATGGGTTAGAAAAAAGTATATAAACACAAGCTTCTTTAATCAAACCATAACATTTTAATGTAACACTGTTAGGTAAAATTTTGACATTAATTTCACGACGAAATTTCGTAAGATTTCGCTGAAATGTCCCTTTCTAAGTGCGTCCGCGAAAACTACTTCCACTTTTGTCACGTTCGACCCACCACTTATTTTTAAAGTTTTTGTTTAATTCGAGATTCCCTTTGCTTTAAACTTTCATATTAATTATAGTGTTCGCTATAAGTTACAGATTAAGATTAAGTCGAACCTGAAAATACTTTTAGTTGTTTCGCTTTTTGGTTTACAACGCATACAAACGTCACGTTCAACACCAGGGATTTACCCATATGTTTTCTATTGAAGATTGTTCCACTTGTATTAACTGCTGCATCTCGTAAGATTTTCTCTAGCACAATATTGAAGAGATCACATGATAGACTATCACCTTGTCTGAAACCCCGTTTAGTTATGAAAGACTTTGATAGGTTCTTACCTATCTTAACAGATGATATTGTATTAGTTAGTGTCATCCTGCATAACTTTATTAGCTTCGTGGAGATGCCGAACTCAGACATTGCTTCAAACACCTTCTTCCGTATCGGGCTGTCAAAAGCTGCTTTGTAGTCAACAAAGAGATGATTCGTGTCAATTTGTTTCTCTTGGGTCTTCTCCAGGATCTGACGTAGAGTAAAAATCTGGTCAATGGTTGATTTACCTGGTCTAAAGCCACATTGGTACGACCCAATTATTTCGTTAATTTTGGGCTTAAGCCTTTCGCACAGTATGGTCGATAGAATCTTATATGCAATTGAGAGAAGGCTTATCCCTCTATAATTTGCACACACAGTTTTATCTCCTTTTTTGTGCACAGGACAAAGGACACTAAGATTTCAATCGTCTGACCATATTGCTTCTATAAGTTGGGACATAAGCCTTATCAACTCATCTCCTCCGGCCTTAAGAAGCTCAGCAGGAAGATCATCGGCACCCGCAGCTTTGTTATTTTTAAGTCGATTTATGCGATTCTAATCTCATTTTGGTTTGGTGGTGGACATATAACGCCATCATCATTGATTTGTTCAGGCGTGTCATCTTGGTCGCTTTCATTTGATACCAACAATTTGAATAAGTGCTCTTTCCACAGTTTTAGTACGGTTTCAGCATCCGTTACCAGGTTTCCTTGGTCGTCTTTGCAGGAGAGAATACAATTGCTAAAACCATCCGTTTGGTGTTTAACTTTTTGATAAAATTTACGCACTTCATTACGACTCTTATATAACTCAATATCCTCGAACACACGTCTTTCCATTTCTCTCTTTTTTCATCGGAATAGGCGTTTTTTCTCTTCCCTCTTTCTTTCTCTATATCTCTCTAAAGTTCGACGAGTAGCTACTGACTGCAGGGTTGCCCTGTAGGCTGCATTTTTCGCCGCAGTGGCATCGCGGCACTCCTCGTCATACCAAGAGTT
>OW121743.1:53226402-53353902 GCA_933228675.1 Stomorhina lunata | reverse complement strand
AAAATTTTGATAAAAAAATTTTTTATCAAAAATTTTTCTACAGAAAATTTTTTTATCATTTACATAATTTAATTTTTTTTTCTATAGAAAATTTTTTTATCGAAATTTTTCTATAGAATTTTTTTTTTCAAAAATTTTTCTATAGAAAATTTTTTAGCAAAAATTTTGATAAAAAATTTTTTTATCAAAAATTTTTCTACAGAAAATTTTTTTATCATTTACATAATTTAATTTTTTTTTCTATAGAAAATTTTTTTATCTAAATTTTTCTATAGAAAATTTTTTAGCAAAAATTTTTCTATAGAAAATTTTTTAGCAAAAATTTTTCTATAGAAAATTTTTTTATCACAATTTTTCTATAGAATTTTTTTTATCACAATTTTTCTATAGAATTTTTTTTTTCAAAAATTTTTCTATAGAAAATTTTTTATCAAAAATTTTTCTACAGAAAATTTATTTATCAAAAATGTTTCTTTTTGTTTTTATGAAAAATTTTTCTATAGAAATTTTTTTATCAAAAACTTTTCTATAGAAACTTTTTTATCAAAAAAATTTGTATATAGAAATTTTTTTTATCAAAAAATTTTATATGGTAATTTTTCTATTGAAAATTTTCTATGGAAAATTTTTTTGTTCAAAAGTTTTTCTATAGAAAATTTAATACATTTCATAAGCACGTTTGTATGCCACAGCTTTCTCTCATTGGATATTCGTTTACGTTAGTTGTTTCCGAATAAGAGTTCAAGCGGAATACTCTGTTTTTTAAGGGATTTTTCAAAACGACCAGACTGCAAATCAATGCTAAAACTCCTTTCTTGCCTTATGCGAATAAAACGTTGACGCAAAGAGAAAAGAACAAAAAAATAGTCGGCAGAGTTGCCGTTTTTTATACTTTTAACTAAAATAGGTATTTTTTTCAATGTGTGGTGAAAAATTTTTGATAAAAACAAATTTTTATCAAAAATTTTTCTATAGAACATTTTTTTATCATTTACATAATTTAATTTTTTTCTTTTAATTAATTTAGAAAATCTTTTTGATCAAAAATTTTTCTACAGAAAATTTTTTTATTAAACATTTTTCTATAGAAAATTTTTTTTATCAAAAATTTTCCTATAGAAAATTTTTTTATCAAAATTTTTCTATAGAAAATTTTCAATCAAAAATTTTACTACAGAAAATTCATTTATCAAAAATTTTTCTTATTGTTTCTATCAAAAATTTTTCTATAGAAATTTTTTTATCAAAAATCTTTCTATCGAATTTTTTTTTATCAAAAAATTTTATATAGAAATTTTTCTATGGAAAATTTTTTAACAAAAATTTTTCTATAGAAAATTTTTTATCAAAAATTTTTGTATAGAAAATTTTTTTTATCAAAAATTTTTCTTATTGTTTTTATCAAAAATTTTTCTATAGAAAATTTTTTTATCAACAATTTTTCTATAGAAAATTTTTTTATCAAAAATTTTTCTATAGAAAATTTGTTGATAAAAAAATTTTCTATAGAAAAATTTTTGATAAAAACAATAAGAAAAATTTTTGATAAAAAAAATTTTCTATACAAAAATTTTTGATAAAAAAATTTTCTATAGAAAAATTGTTGATAAAAAAATTTTCTATAGAAAATTTTTTTATCACAATTTTTCTATAGAATTTTTTTTATCACAATTTTTCTATAGAATTTTTTTTTCAAAAATTTTTCTATAGAAAATTTTTTATCAAAAATTTTTCTACAGAAAATTTATTTATCAAAAATGTTTCTTTTTGTTTTTATGAAAAATTTTTCTATAGAAATTTTTTTATCAAAAACTTTTCTATAGAAACTTTTTTATCAAAAAAATTTGTATATAGAAATTTTTTTTATCAAAAAATTTTATATGGTAATTTTTCTATTGAAAATTTTCTATGGAAAATTTTTTTGTTCAAAAGTTTTTCTATAGAAAATTTAATACATTTCATAAGCACGTTTGTATGCCACAGCTTTCTCTCATTGGATATTCGTTTACGTTAGTTGTTTCCGAATAAGAGTTCAAGCGGAATACTCTGTTTTTTAAGGGATTTTTCAAAACGACCAGACTGCAAATCAATGCTAAAACTCCTTTCTTGCCTTATGCGAATAAAACGTTGACGCAAAGAGAAAAGAACAAAAAAATAGTCGGCAGAGTTGCCGTTTTTTATACTTTTAACTAAAATAGGTATTTTTTTCAATGTGTGGTGAAAAATTTTTGATAAAAACAAATTTTTATCAAAAATTTTTCTATAGAACATTTTTTTATCATTTACATAATTTAATTTTTTTCTTTTAATTAATTTAGAAAATCTTTTTGATCAAAAATTTTTCTACAGAAAATTTTTTTATTAAACATTTTTCTATAGAAAATTTTTTTTATCAAAAATTTTCCTATAGAAAATTTTTTTATCAAAATTTTTCTATAGAAAATTTTCAATCAAAAATTTTACTACAGAAAATTCATTTATCAAAAATTTTTCTTATTGTTTCTATCAAAAATTTTTCTATAGAAATTTTTTTATCAAAAATTTTTCTATCGAATTTTTTTTTATCAAAAAATTTTATATAGAAATTTTTCTATGGAAAATTTTTTAACAAAAATTTTTCTATAGAAAATTTTTTATCAAAAATTTTTGTATAGAAAATTTTTTTTATCAAAAATTTTTCTTATTGTTTTTATCAAAAATTTTTCTATAGAAAATTTTTTTATCAACAATTTTTCTATAGAAAATTTTTTTATCAAAAATTTTTCTATAGAAAATTTGTTTATCAAAGATTTTTCTATAGAAAATTTTGTTATCAAAAATTTTTCTATAGAAAATTTTGTTATCAAAAATTTTTCTATAGAAAATTTTTTTATCAAAAATTTTTCTATAGAAAATTTTTTTATCAAAAATTTTTCTATAGAAAATTTTTTTATCAAAAATTTTTCTATAGAAAATTTTTTTATCAAAAATTTTTCTATAGAAAATTTTTTTATCAAAAATTTTTCTATAGAAAATTTTTTTATCAAAAATTTTTCTATAGAAAATTTTTTTATCAAAAATTTTTCTATAGAAAATTTTTTTATCAAAAATTTTTCTATAGAAAATTTTTTTATCAAAAATTTTTCTATAGAAAATTTTTTTATCAAAAATTTTTCTATAGAAAATTTTTTTATCAAAAATTTTTCTATAGAAAATTTTTTTATCAAAAATTTTTCTATAGAAAATTTTTTTATCAAAAATTTTTCTATAGAAAATTTTTTTATCAAAAATTTTTCTATAGAAAATTTTTTTGTCAAAAATTTTTCTATAGAAAATTTTTTTATGAAAAATTTTTCTATAGAAAATTTTTTTATCAAAAATTTTTCTATAGAAAATTTTTTTATCAAAAATTTTTCTATAGAAAATTTTTTTATCAAAAATTTTTCTATAGAAAATTTTTTTATCAAAAATTTTTCTATAGAAAATTTTTTTATCAAAAATTTTTCTATAGAAAATTTTTTTATCAAAAATTTTTCTATAGAAAATTTTTATCAAAAATTTTTCTATAGAAGATTTGAAAATTTTTTGATATAAAAAAAAAATATAATTTTGATCGAACAATTTTTCAAAGAAAAATATTTTTATTAAAAATGTTTCTATAAAAAAATTATTGGATCGAAAATATCTAAAAAATATAAAAATCTAAAATTGTCTAGTAATACAATTTATTTGTGTTTTGAAAATTATTCCTAATATTTACAAAAATATTCCCAATGTTTACAAAAATAATAGTGTCTTGGCAACAATGTTCGAGATTATATTTCTTTGTTCTCTCGAACCATGTATTTTGTTGCCATAAATTGGATTTTGATATGTTTCTTGCCTATTTTGTTTTTGTCTTTTCTTTAACAAGGCGGCACCAACTCTATTAACATCCAAATTCCAACTGAATGATTTTAATACTCATTTTAAAGAGTTTACTGATCGTGGTTTATACGAAAATTAAAAATATTCATCGGCTACTGGTGGCATGGGATGCCTACATATGCTCTTGAGTCGCTTGTTGTTGAATTTGGAGAATATGGCGGATAAGGGAGTCATTTGCAGATCAATTCATAGATCTTTGCCATGGGTCGGTTTTTTACTTTTGTATCTGATCGACTTTTAATAGTGCAAACTATTACACAGCACAACAAAATAAAAAAAATTTCATGTGCTCTTAAAACCACTATACAATTTTGATGTATCATGACTACCTTTGTACAAAAATGGTAAAATTTTTAAATTCTATGGCAAGATTTTTTTTTTAAAAATTTTTTTTGCAAAAGGGGGAATAAATAGCTTTAATTTTGCAAAAACTGAAAATTTAACAATTTTTTTTTCGATTTAAACGCTACTTTTCAGATTTGGGGCCTATGCGCTACATGTTAACGTTGTCCAATTCGACTAAAATTTTGTGGGTGGAAGTTTCTCACCAAATCTCACAATAATCCGACATGCACCCCTTGAAATTGGAAAATTTATTTTTTTCATACATTTGAAAACCCGCAAAAAACTAAAATTTTGCGAAAATGAGCGAATTCACTAAATTGTGAATAAATTCGAAAAAAATCAATCGATTTTTATGGTCGATATCTCATTTTGTTGCTATTATATGTCGCTATTCGATAAAATAATAAATCTGGAAGTGTTTTGCCGTTTTCGATTTTTCATGATTTTTTTAAAACGAAAATTTTTGCCATTTTTATGTAAAAAATATATTTTTTTCTTAAGTTTTTTATTATAACTCCGGTACTATTGATCCGATTGAAACGCGATATATAGACGAATTAAAGGCTATGTAAATCTTAATTTTTCTGATTTTATTTTAATAATATCGGACTAGTAGTTTTTGAATTATCAATAAATATTTGAAGAAACGTCTAAAAAAATTGCAATTTAAAAAAATCTTGCCATAGAATTGAAAAATTTTACCATTTTTGTACAAAGGTAGTCATGATACATCAAAATTGTATAGTGGTTTTAAGAGCACATGAAATTTTTTTTATTTTGTTGTGCTGTGTTATTGGTATTGTTTTTATTATTTGTGGTGAGGGAGTGAAAGACAAAATTAATATTTTGACAAAAAAAAAAAAAAAAAAAAAAATAATAAAATTATTTGAAATTAAATTTTTATGGAATTTTGTTTTTTGGGTTGGTTTATTGGGATAAAATCTTCGAGTGATTGAGGAATAAATATTGTGTTAAAAAATTAAATAATATTGCAGGGAAGGGCACGCATGAGATCATTAAGAGCTACATATTTTACAATGCCAATTTCTTTAAGAGTCATAGTAGTAAAGAGTTGGAAATGAACATTGTGACTTATTTATACCCAAAAAGGAAGTTACCGATTAAAAAAACAGTCTGAATCAAATGTTAATTCAAAACTGATTAATATTTAGAAAATGCTATAATATCAGGAAGGAATATTAAAAGGCAAATCTTGCATTGCGACTGGAATGGTTTTAGACTGTAAGTTTCTACAGATTCCAAGTACTTCGTGGTTCTCGCGGTTAATTATGCAGTGAAATGATAATAAATTTTAAATATTAGGATCTTTGTTAAAAAGTTAGATAATGCCATTGATTTCTCCATCATTTTTGTCAGTCCGTTAGTAACGCTTACAAGTTTATCTGTTAATCACTTTATAGAGCATTTTGACATCGATAACGCAAAATGTTTTGATAAGAGCTACTAAGTCTAAAACTTTTTCCTTCTCATTCACTTCTGAAGATGCAAAAACGGTTTATTATGGAATATCTTGAATCAGTAAACTCTTCGAGAGCTACACAATTTTTAATTATAGTTTTGCCAATTTGGGCAATTCGACGCTCTGTTGTATGGAGTGACATAGAAATCAATGAGATCAATTTCTCCACATATCCGTTTAGCCCGAGCAATTTTAAAAATATGCTACATCGACACTGTCATTTTTGACTTAAAGCTCTGATTGTATGAGTTTTCTTTTATAGAGAAGTAGCACTCAGGCAAATACTGCCTATACAATTGCATATGGAGTATATACGAATTGGGTAACCTTATTTGGAAAGGGGATGGTAGAGAAGAGAAAGGTATATCTATTTTTAGAACAGTGAAGTTGCGCCATTTGTTGTTATTTAGACGCATTTTTTTGTTTTACAGCCAATTTTATTTATTTTTCGTAGACGGCGTGTTATTGCTGTAGTCTTACCGCCGATGGAAGATGCTGTGGTAATTAATAATTTCAATTCTGTTATCATTGACTCTCAGTGGAGCATAGGGCCTTAAATTTAATAGAAATTAATAATTACAGAAATTGTTGTCGCCGAGACCGGGGATCGAACTCAGGCTCAATGTAATATTACGTGGTAAGCAACTAAGCCACAGCACAGGAAATTTGTATTCACAATGAACTAAATGACGGTCGATTGTGTCGACCGCAGGATACGCTAGTTATAGATTAATTTTTAGGATATTAACCAACAAAATTCTGTATTAACCTTTCTTATCAAATACACAAAAGTTGATTCACTCAAAATCCAATATCTTACAAACTTATAGTTCGACAGCTTTTACTGAGATTTTATTCTTATTTACAGACTTTTATCTTAAAGTTGTCCTTTAACTTTATTCCGAAAATTTTGACATTAAATTTAGGTTCTTAAATACTCAACAATATATTTATCTTCTTCATTGTAAAACATCTTTCCATTACTCCATCCAGACTTCTCCCCCAAAAGTTTATGACCTTCTCGATAAAAAAAGTTCGAAAAAAAACTTTAAAAGCAACTTGTAATTCGAGTCCTGCTGCATTCATAGAAATTTCAATGAACTTTAATGAACGACAAAACCGAGCAATCAACATCTGTTTAATATAAAGAAAGACAACAAAGTGTAATAAAAATCTAGAAAAAAATAAAAAGAAATAAAAGAAATAAAATAAAATCCAGTAAAAGTCATGTGGAAAAAACCCTTCAATATAAATGATACAAAACAAGTAAGAGTGGTATATTCGGCTTTGCCGAATCTTGGATACCCTTCACCAATGGTGTTCCAAAAGAAAAATACAAAATCGTAAGAATATATTGATAATTATATAGTTTCTGATTACTGACTTAGTTGATCCCCACACAAATGCTTCATATGTATATTAATTTTCTTTTGTTCATACTAAATGTAATTCCTAGCAATATATGGTTATACTAGTATTATATGCAAAGAATCTTTAAAATTAAGAGTCGGAAAACGAAAAGCTTTTTGGTGGCGTCATCATCTAAAATAGTTATGGACCCAAATGTTAGGTTGGGCAGGTGGCTGATGTCGAAGGCAGCGTCACTTCGATTCTAAAGTGATATGTGTCTATTTTACGAACATTTGATAAAGTTCGATAGACCAGATAAACCATGCAGGAAAGATGCTTCAAAATGTAGATGATCTTAGATTTGCAAAAGCACATCGATTTGATGAAGATGTACTTTAATTCATACGAATTGTCCAACTATTAAAAGTTTATGATTAGTTATGTAAAATTCTGAACTGATTTAGGTCAAAGCTTTAACATTGATTGTCAATGTATACAAGCCTTAGAATTATAAGGTATACACTCATAGTTTTAGATCAGCGAAGGGCACCAACACATATGAAAATTTGCGATTGTATTAGTAGCAGCAGAGAAAATTTAAAAAGCTCCGTATTGCGTTCTCGCTTCACCATTTGTGTTTCATAGCGATTGGTTGATGTTTTTTGTGAGAGTTTGTAAAAAATCTCGAGCGCAAAATCTCGAGCGCAAAAGTATTTTTATGCTCTTTACAATTGTTGTGTGTCGTGTATGTGTGTCAGCAGAATTTATTTGCCTATAACTAGTTATAGCAAATAAATTTCGTGCCCATGGCTGTTTTAGATACATACGTGAAATATATAGCTTTTAAATGAATGGATATCAACTTTGGCGGAAAATTTATTGAAGATTTACTTATTAATCTGAAGTTAGTTAACTTATTAAGATGAATACTTCAACAATAATATTTGAGATCTATTGTTCTTTCGATCTGTCCGATGAATGTGTGGAAAGTTTTGCTCTAGTTCTTTGTGCAATTATAATATGATTTAATTTGTCAGCATTAAAGTAATTCCCGGTCGGGGTTATATGGGAGATAACAGTAAATGTGAACCGAGCTCGCCCATTTTCAATGCCGAACTTTTCAAGAGATCAGAAATACTTTTGTCAAATGTTGTCCCTCTAGAAAGTCTATTTTAGGCGCTATCGCCCTGAATAACGATATTGTACAACGTCTTTATACTAAATGTCATCATCGTATCTATTATAATAGATAGATAATTATAATTAATTAGCTAATTAGATAATTATAATTTGTCATTTATTAGCTACTAAGAGATTGCCTTAGGCGAAGTTATACGGGAGCAATAGTCAAACGTGAACGGATTTCTCCCAATTGCAATTAAACAATTTAAATTTTCGTTGATATGTGAGATACATACATACATATGTAGGTTTTGAACGGATATCATGTACTTAGCTGCATTTTAGTACTTCCTAGGAATAAAATTAAGATAAATGCAGTGTGTCTGTCTGCTAAAATCAGATTTGTGGAGCTCCTGGAAGGTATACCCATATGCATTTTACACAAAATTTTAGGATATCGTCCCACCCTGAGCTCCAAAAACTTGACTACAACAGAAAAAAGGACAGACAGGTAGACCAACGGACGGACAGACAGGTAGACGGACGGACGGACAAACAGACGGACGGACGTCGCGAAATCGATTCTCCTGCCGATTCTGAGACGATCGGTACAACTTAAATGGTATTCATAATCAGATTTGTGGAGTTTATATCAGATTTTAGGAAATCCTCCCACAAAGAACGCTGTCAAATTTCATCACAATCGGTCCATAAACACCTGAGATATCGCTGAAACAATACTTACAAAATGTCAACAAAATTTCTTAGACACGTACTTTGGGCAATTTGCTGTACATCACAAGTAGTGTCTTGGCGATATCTCAGTTGTTTATGGACCGCTTTTGATAAAATTTTATAATGTGCTTGGCGGGGGAATTTCCTAAAATCTGATATAAAATTTATGTATGTCCGTGCTCCAGGAGGATGGTTTTTCCTATTTCTGCATTTCATTTTTTCAACAAACATTCTCTAACGCGTACTTTGGGCAATTTGCGATATATCAAATTTAGTGTTTTGGCTGTATCTCAGTTGTTTATAGACCGATTTTGCTCAAATTTTACAGAGTGCTTTAGGGAACCATTTCCTACAATCTGATATATAATATATTATCACATGTACACCAGGAGTATCTTGTTTTTCTTATTATTTAAAAGTGTGTTTCAATCAAAAATTTTTAAATTTTCGTCTAATTTTTGGTATTTTTTCGATATTTTCGGTGTTTATAAACCGATTTTAATGAAATTTAATAGCGTTCATTGCGGGAGAATTTCCTAAAATCTGGTATATAATTTATGTAGATCCATCCTCCAGGGGCTTCAGAAACTTGATTTCAACAGACAGACAGACAGACGGACAGACAGACAGACAGACAGACAGACAGACAGACAGACAGACAGACAGACAGACTGACTGACAGACAGACGGACATCGCTTAATCGATTCTCCTCCCGATTCTGAGTCGATCGGTATAATTTTTATGGGGTCTACGATCACTAATAAAAAAATTACAAACGGAATCACAAACTTATAATACCCTTTCACCTATTGGTGAAGGGTATAAAAATATACACATGATATTTTGGAGTCCAACAACAACAACAACACGGACAAGTGGTAAAATACATAAACAAATACATTTGAGAGATATAACCACAAAAAATGTATGCCCAGCAGTTTTCGGAGATCGTATAGCATTCAAATAGTGGGTCGGACTAGACATGTACTTGTGATTGAATTCATCTGTGGATACTTTGTTGTTTCAAAAGTTTTGGAAATGGGGACAAAAAGTCATTTCTAGATTAATTAGGGTTAGTCATGTCACTACCTTAGTGGACCAGATAGTCATTGAAAACTTCTGGGATCTAACACAACTTTTTAGTTTTGCAAGCTCAACTAAAAAGAGAAAAGTGGAAACGTTGTTGTATATATAAAAATTTTTAGAAATGGGAACATCAGATTATTTACTGCTCAGATTAAGTCACTTTACTAGCATTAGAACAGTGATGCCCATTAATACATAAGCATTAGGGTGGGTCAATTTTTTTATCGTCTAGGCGGTTGTCAAAATAGTAATCTACGGTGAATTCTAAGAAGGTTTGCCGAAGAAACTATGGGTCTAAAATCAAAACGGAGCTTCCAGTTTTTTACGAGAAAATTTTCTTTTTGTCTTGGATATCTTGTTAAAATATGCGTCAGTGGTGTGTTAGAATATAATTCAGTAACTTCTAAACTACTGGATGGATTTTGACGAAACTTAGAACGTAGATAGGAGTAGAGTTGAGTTTTTAAAACATTGCTCAAAGACTTGTTTGCTCTTAGCACAGTGGTCCCTACAGTGGGCCAAACTTTTCCACACACAGTGGTTTACGGACGCTTTTTTTTTGGAAATAATGCTGTAACTTTTGAACGACTGGAGGTATTTAAATGAAATTTGGTTTAATGATAGTCAGGGAGTATTCGAGTTGGTTTTCAAAAGCTCTTAGCACAGTGGTCCCTACAGTGGGCCAAACTTTCCCACACACAGTGGTTTACGGACGCTTTTTTTTTAATAATTCTGTAACTTTTGAACGACTGGAGGTATTTAAATGAAATTTGGTTTAATGATAGTCAGGGAGTATTCGAGTTGGTTTTCAAAAGCTCTTAGCACAGTGGTCCCTACAGTGGGCCAAACTTTTCCAGACAGTGGTTTACGGACGCTTTTTTTTGGAAATAATTCTGTAACTTTTGAACGACTGGAGGTATTTAAATGAAATTTGGTTTAATGATAGTCAGGGAGTATTCGAGTTGGTTTGCAAAAGCACTGGTCCATGAGGGGCCGGGAGAGTGATTGATGGACCTTCAAAGTTGGTCACCTCGGGTGTTCGACTTTTTTTAAAATTCGCGAAAAATCCATTTATGGATGGATTGAAAAGAAATTTTAAACTTGTTGTTGTCCTTGAGAAGATCTACAAAAAATATGCTTACATGTTTAGGTTATCTCCATTAGGGTTCGAGATATTTGAGTAAAAAGGAATTTTTGGGTTGATTTTTTACCTATTTTTTCAAGCTTTTTTTGATCTGGTTGATGGATGTTAATGGAGTTTAAAATTTCTTTTCAATCCATCCATAAATGGATTTTTCGCGAATTTTTAAAAAAGTCGAACACCCGAGGTGACCAACTTTGAAGGTCCATCAATCACTCTCCCGACCCCTCATGGACCAGTTCTTTTGAAAACCAACTCCCTGACTATCATTAAACCAAATTCATCATTTAAATACCTCCAGTCGTTCAAAAGTTACAGAATTATTTCCAAAAAAAAGCGTCCGTAAACCACTGTGCGTGGCAAAGTTTGGCCCACTATAGAGACCACTGTGCTAAGAGCACAGTGGTCTTTGAGCACTGTTTTAAAAACTCAACTCTACTCCTATCTACGTTCTAAGTTTCGTCAAAATCCATCCAGTAGTTTAGAAGTTACTGAATTATATTCTAACACACCACTGACGCATATTTTAACAAGATATCCAAGACGAAAAGAAGATGTTCGCGTAAAAAACTGGAAGCTCCGTTTTGATTTTAGACCCATAGTTTCTTCGGCAAACCTTTTTAGAATTCACCATAGATTACGATTTTGATAACCGCCAGGTCATTTTTTTTGACGTCCATACAAATTGATCCACCCTAATAAGCATAGACACCCATTGTACTAGTAGCAGCAGTGAATGACATTTTGCATCATCAAGTGTTTTACAAAGAATAATTTGTTAAAAGCGTTTGGAGTGTAAAAGTATTTTTATGATCTTCACAATTGTTGTGTAAGGTGTACGTATGTATTCAGAGTTCCTTACCCTACCACAAGTGCATTAGAGACAAGATATCCCTTTTAACTGTTGGGTCTTAACACAATTGCTCAATTGTATATCTGTGTGTGTGTGTATGCTTTTTTTTTCTGATAATGATCTAATGGCAAATTTCCCTTTTGAATCCTTTATGATTACCACAACTGAATGACTGAAGCTAGCATGCATGTTATAACTATAAATCAAGTATTGACGCAAACAACAACGAAAACAGCTAAAGTGAATGTATGAATGACAGACCGACCACACCACACCGACACTTAAAGTTCAGTGTAGTTTTAAATAAAGCTGTTTGTCCTCGAAGTTTGTTTGGGAATGCAACTCCCGTTTGTTGGTCATTTATCTCTAAAATGCCACTTCATGTTTTTTATTTTTATATTTTGTTTAGAATTTTTTTGGTTGTTCATTAAATTACATTGTGCTACATGAGGATTTTGTGGTGGGATTTAAATGCATATGTCAGAATTGTTTTTTCGATCTAATATATAGATATACTAATACTAATACTAATTACACCAATACTTCTTGCTAGATATTTATAAGTCCTGTGAAATGTTTCATTCACTTTTGTATCACAGTGTTACTTTCTGTTTCTCCTTCTTTATCACTTAAATACCGGATAGTTGTTGTTGTTGTAGATTCTGTTGCTGCAATATTCTTACAAAATAAGTATGTTGTTGCCCCTGGCAACAATGGAGCAAACATAGACAAATAACTTTCACAATTTTAGACTTTCAGTGGACAGTGGTTTAAAAACTACAAACAAATTATCAAATCGGCATGATCATGTAGAAGTCACAGATCTTGATTGATGACCGGTGCACAGTGGTTCAGAATCGTTTTTCATTGGCCAAAACTCTGTAACTTTTTAACTATTACAGATTTTTTATTAGTTCTTTTTTTAATCAATAGATAACATCTGTAGCTTTTTTGAGTGTAGGTTTTATTAAGATCGGTACAGTGGTTCTTAAGAAATTTAAGCTTGAAATTCAATTTTCGATGTTTTTCGTTTTTATTTTGTTTCAAATCTGCCAACTCATTTTTGGCCCACTTCCTCTTAACCGATTTGGCTCAAATTTGGGCCACAAGTCGACCTTGGGTAGCAATTTAATATTTTGCTATCCTTAGGGTGGCCCCTTTCTCATTGAGGTATTTACAGAATTTTTATTAGGGTGGCCCAAATTTTAGATTATGCTTAATAATACTTACATATTACCTAGTTTTTTTTTAAATAAAAGAGTGTAACTTAATTTTTCTTTAAATATATATTTACTTGTAGTCATAAATAGATTGTAGATAAATAAAATAATATTTAATATTAATATTTGTATACTTTATTGCACTCAAATGTTAAATGCAAATTATAATTATTGTTTATTTGGCTGTAATATTTCTTGTAAATATTTTATATTCTGCTCTGTATTACTGCTGTCCTGTAGCAGTGCTTTAACTCCAGCACTTAGGTCCGAATGATCTACTTTCCATTGACTTTGAATGCTAGAGATGAATGGATCTGACGTTGCTAATAATATGTGAAATAAGTCTTCATTTGTAGAACTTCGTGGCGTTTTTCTGGTATTATGTTCTCTGTAAAATCTGTAATCCTTATTTCTTTTTTCCTGGGCTTCCTCTGATAAATCTCCAATTGGTAATAAATGGTGCTTAATGACATCTTCTCCATGATAAAGTACTTTGTGCACTGTTGCTGACATATTTCTATAATTGTATTTGGATGTAATTATATAGCAACAGTTTCCTTGGCATAATCACCAAATTTTTTAGCATTAATTTGTTCATTGCACGCAAGTACTTCAGTAATTGTTTTAAATCTTGAGATAAGATCTATATCAACACCTGTTATATCAGATGTAGTTTCGGCATCCAAAAAGAAAATTCTTGCGGTATTGCCATCGTTTGTATTGCCTGATCCTTGTTTTGGTTGATCTATAATTAACCCGTGTTTGAGAAATGCATCATGAACTTGTTTCTTTTTCAATTTTCTTTTCTCTTTGTTGGTGTCATTATTTCTTACTGATCCTGAAGATCCGAAGTCCAAATCATAGCTAATTTTCAGTATGTGTTCCATAAATCTTATTCTCGTATGTAGCGGTGATAATCCAAATTCAAATGCCTCAATAATATCTAGTGACTTTGTAGGTTCTTGGTTTAAATTAAAATTCATTCTGTACTTCACTAAAAGAAATTAAAGGTTAAAGGAATAAAGGTTTTTTCCCTATAATTTTTAGCAGGTAATTGAAACATCTGTGCAAAATGCAATATTTTCAAAATTCTTTGAAAAATTCCCTGAAAAATTCAGGGAAGTTTTTTTTTTTAAGATACCAACCATTTGAATAAAAATTTAAACCACTAATAACTTTCCTCTTATTGAAATAACTATCTGCAATTTGTATTTATGACAGTGAATGATTTCTAAAGTAAATTTACTAGCAATTTTGATAGAATTTAGCTTGTAAAAATGTTGAGTATTTTCATTAAAATAAAAAAAAATGTTCTACGGGCGGGTCCGGATGGGTGCAAAAGTATATATAGGCTTAAAGAGAACACTCTTGGCATTCTTTGGCTGGTTTATATTTTAGTTTCCATTTTTCCCTTTAAAAGTTATACACTACTAAACTTGAAATTTTATGAATATATGGTGATTTTAAATTGATTACATAACACCTTAACTAAAAATTATACAGGGTGTGCAAATACCATTTGTTAAAACCAACAGTCCACCCAACATAACAAAAAAAAAAAAAAAACCGCAGCCCATTAGCATTAATAGTTTTCAAGAAATCGTAATTAATATGAGATCAAAAACTACAATTTTTCTTTCATTTCTAAATTAATTAAAATTCCTTGTCTTTAGCAGCATGCCACGCCCACTACAGCGAATATTTTGACCAAATTTTTTGGCCACCTTAGTTTTGATATGTTTTCTGTCTGATGGTATAAAAATTTCAAAAATCTATGTCAACAAAAAATATGGGTTTTGGCCAATGAAATTTGATTCTGAACCACCGTGCGGTGGTGTCTTGATTTTAAGTGGACTTCAGTGTAAATTTGAGTTCGTCATTGCAGTTCGTAAGGTGATTTGGAAGGAAAAGTTTTTGTGTGTCAAGTCTTTTCCGCTTTTGCCTTCTTTTCTTGATATCAGCTGCTTTTAGTTTAATTGTAGCCAATAGGAAGTCTTGGTCACTGTCACGACTGGTTCGCGATTCCCTTGCCTGTATAAGCCCAAGCGATTCAGTGGAGTTCTTAATGTGGGAACATGATGCATCCTATTGAAGACAGCAGGAGGTTTGCTTTTGTAACAAGTATCTCAGACAAGAAGTCTTAGATACAAACGTTTATTTCTATGAAAATATCAGAAAAATTAATTTTAAAATACATGACGAAAAGACAAAATACTTACCGCAGTTTTGCACCTCCTTCTTCAAAGTTTAAAAGCCATCTTAATTCTAAACAAGCATGGCGGTTGCAATTTACTTATAAGGCAAGATTCAAAGGAGAATGCAAAAAAGCGGTTTACAAGAAACGTCAAAAAATTACAGAAACATTTAATAATTCACGATAAAAAACAATAATGTAACAGCTGTTCATGTGGAACACATATTACATATCAGGGCATCCGCAACACCCCCACCCCCGTGGAGCGATCAGCTTCACCATCATCAATATCCAGAACAGCTAGCTTCGACACTGCTCGTTGCAACTCGCCACTTGAGGTTTTAACATCCGCTTTCCGAACAACACCATCAGCTCCTGTGTACAAACGTGTGACCAAACCTCGCCGCCATTGATTTCGTGGAACATTAGGATCGCAAATAAACACAACATTTCCTACCTTCATTGGCCTAGTAGGCTCACACCATTTAACTCTCCTCGTAAGAGTCGGCAAATACTCCAACACCCACCTTTTCCAAAATCTATCTCTTAAACACCTTACAATACGCCACTGCTTCTTGAGTTTAAATATTTTATCCTCAGGAACGTTCACTGGAGGAGTTTGTGTTGTATTAGGCATGCCCAGAAGAAAGTGATTCGGAGTAAGTGGTTCTTCTTCATGCGGACTGATGGGCAAATGAGTCAATGGCCTTGAGTTTACAATATTTTCAGCTTCGATGAGTAGGGACTGCAGCACATGTTCTTTTGGAGAATCATTCTTCATTGTTTGGCGTAAAACTCGTTTAACACACTGCACCATTCTTTCCCATACTCCACCTTCGGAGGGATTAGCTGGACAATTAAACAGCCACTCAACACCTTTCGCAGACAGCTCGTGCTGGATGCGTTTAGCCTCAAAAACTTCTTCGAACCGTTTGGCCTCTTCGTTGGCACCAACAAAATTTTTTCCATTGTCGGATCGTATCCTTGTGGGAACTCCTCGGCGATTCATAAAATTTTTTAAGGCGATGATGCAAGAATCTGTTGAAAGATCATAGGCCATTTCAAGATGTATAGCACGAGTTGTTAAACATGTAAATAATGCTACCCATCTCTTTTCAGTTCTGCGTCCAATAGTGACATTAAGTGGTCCAAAATAATCGAGACCTGTGTATTTAAACGGGGCAATATACGGCTCCAGACGATCCACTGGCAGTGGTCCCATGACTGGAGCTACAGGAATGGCTTTATTTTTTCTGCATATTAAACACTTGGCTACGACACATCTTAGAAGATGTCTTAACTGTGGAATCCAAAACTTTTTCCGTATTTCACAAATTGTGGCTTCATGGTTTTGGTGTTTCATTTGGCAGTGAAAATGTCCTACAAGAATTCTAGTGAAGTAGTGGTCTTTGGGCAGAATAATTGGACGTCGCGCTGTATATGGTAAACTGCTGGCCGCATCGATCCTTCCATACACTTTAAGTAGACCATCTTCATCAATATATGGCATCAAATTAGATAAGTTATTGGCTTTCGTGACTGGCTGTCCTCTTTTGACACATTTAATGTCTTCAGAAAACGATTCGTTTTGGACCTGGCGACATATGATTTTTTCAGCGTTTTCGATATCATTATTTGTTATTCCATGGAGGTCTAAATCATTAAATCGTTTACGGCATAACTTTATGAAACGAAGAACTTGTGCAATCGTTCTTATTAATCGGTTATAAGAAGAGAAACGTTCAATATTAATAAAATTGTTATTCAAAACTAAAAGAGAAATCTTCGGTCGAATTTCCTCTTCATCTCGATACTCAGAAGGTAAAGTCACATTTTGGCTAGGCCAATTATCTTCATGTTGCTTTAGAAAATTAGGCCCATTTAACCATCGGCTTGATGTAGAAAAATCAACATTATTGTAACATCTAGTGGCATCATCGGCTGCATTGTCTCTTGTAGAGATCCATCTCCAATTTTCTTTACTAGTCGATGCCAAAATTTCCGCTATTCTATGAGCTACGTATGGTTTGTAATTTCTATGGCTGCTGGAAATCCATTTTAAAACTGTTGTTGAGTCACTCCACATTGTGACCAAAGTTGGCACTATTTTGTGTTCACTTAACATATTTTGTTTTAATCTGGTTCCAAGTACTGCTGCTTGCAATTCAAGGCGGGGAATTGAAACTTTATTTAAAGGGGCACATTTAGTCTTTGAACAAATAAAACTTACACCAATACTACCGTCGGATAAATTAAATCTCCAGTAGGCTACGGCTGCAAATGCTTCTTCACTAGCATCTACGAATATGTGCAGTTGAATTTGTCGAGTGTTTCCAAGTGGGAAATAAAAGCGTGGTAGTCGAAAACTTGAAATGTTTTTCAATTGCTTACGCCACTTTTCCCAAGATGTGTTGATATCGTTGGGTATTGGCTCATCCCATCTTAAGGCACGTCTCCATATATTTCGTAGTATTAGCTTACCTCCAACAATAAAGTGACTCAAAAACCCTAAAGGATCAAATGTTGACATGATGACACTTAAAACTTGGCGTTTTGTAGGCTTTTTGTTACCAATTATAACATCTTGATCGACCTTTCTGAATTTAAAATTGAACATGAAACAGTCCGAGGCTGAATCCCAATAAAGGCCTAAAACTTTTTCGACTCCATCATTGGCTGAAATAACTTTTGATGACGACATCCCATCAAGCGCTTGGATAACATCATCCGAATTTGAAGTAAAACCTCTTAAGTTAAATCCTCCATCTGTATGGATTGTTTTCACTTGTTGGGATATTTTAATAGCTTCTTCAACTGTATTAAAACTATCTATAAAATCATCCATATAATGATGTTCACACACGGCTTCTATCGCTCTTGGATGACATTCTTTATGTTCTTTAGCATTTGTCCTCATAACATAAAGGGCTGAACACGGTGAGCAAGTGGCTCCAAATGTCATTACCATCATTTCGAATTCATCAGGTGCTGTGTTACGATTGCAGTTTCTCCATAAAAGTCGTTGAGATATTCTATCACTTGGCTGTATCATTATTTGATGGAACATTTCACAAATATCTGCAGTGACAGCAATTTTACCACTTCGAAAACTATACAGTGTTTTTGTCAACGATGAAATAGACTGAGGCCCTTTTAACAAATTATCATTTAAAGAAATCCCATTTACTTTAGCAGCGGCGTCGAAAACCAATCTTAATTTTCTTTTCTCTTTGTTAGGATTCATTACTCCAAAATGTGGTAAATACCATTTTCGATTTGATATCAAGTGGATATCTTCTAGTGGCACTTTACGGATGTATCCTTTCTCAATATAACTATTTATTACAGCACTGTAGGCAGCAAAAAGATTTTCATCATGTAGTAGCTTTTTCTCTATACCTTCAAGACGGTTAAGCGCCATTGAGTAACTATCTGGCAACTCTACGTGATCACTTCTCCACAAAAGGCCAGTCTGGAAACGATTTCCAATACGCTTTGTTGATTCTTGAAGAATTCTCTTTGCCCTGATGTCATCATCGCATTCAATGATAGGAGCAGCTCTTACACCCATATTTTCAATATTAAAATAATTTTCAACCATCATGTGGATCTCTTGTTCTTCTTGGAAATGTACAAAAAGGCATGAATTAGGTGGTGGCGACACTGACTTGCATGGGCCAAATACTACCCACCCCAACTCAGTATTACATGCAAAAGGTCCACTCAAATTGTTCATATTTATATCGGATGGCAACCCTAGGCTAGCATGGTCCAATCCGATAAGTAATTTTGGCACAACATTTCTATAAGGCTTTATAAAATTTTGACATGAGTTATTAAATATTTGATTTATTTCTTTATCACTTAGGCTTTGCATTGGTAGATTTAAATTTGATACGGCATAAACATTTCTTAGTAGATGTATCTTCTTCTTACCGGCACCGCTTATTCTTAAGTTGAAGGTCATCGACTGCTCTCTTGCTGACCGGCCACCAAACCATTGGATATTTAAAGCATTATTTTTCCCACGTACACCAATCTGTTCAGCAATCTCTTTATCTAGCATAGTTATAGAAGAACCATCATCAAATAAGGCAAAGGTATCCACACTGCGGTTTTCTCCATATAAGGTGATAGGCAGCACACGAAACAGTAACTTTTTACTATCATGGAAACAGCTCAAAACATCATGACTGCGCTCTCTTGTGCTACTGGCATTTGATTGTACTGGCATAGAAAGGTTAGAAGTTTCTTCGTGGAGAAGTCGGTTATGTTTACGTTGACAGCCATCCACTGAGCACGATCTCTTCCTACGGCACTCTCTAGATGAATGTCCAATATTAAGGCACGAAAAACAAGCACGAATCTTTTTAACAGTAGCCCAACGTTCATCTACTTTAAAATTTAAAAACTTTTGACAGTCGTATATTTTATGATTTTCTTTACACACTGGGCACTGTTGAGTCTTTTCACTTGCATGTAACACTCGGCGCTTTGGCTCGCTATTAACATCTTGAACTATGCATATTAAATTTGCGACTTCAGTCAACCAATCACTAAAATGTTCAACTGTTGGATATGGCTTAATACTTACAGCTATTTTCGCCCACTCTAGCCTTTTACTCATGGGGAGTTTCAAAATAAGTTCTTCCAACAAAGTAGGGTTAGCTATATGTTGTTGACCATCCACAGATTTGAGAAAAATCGACAAATTTTTAACCTTTGTTGAAAACGGTACTAATTTAGTTAAATTGTTTTCATTTATATATGGTAATTCTTTAACTTTTTTCAGTTGGCTATGAATCAACTGTTCTGGTCTTCCAAAACGAAATTTTAATTGATCGATAATGGCATTAATATTATCAGGGTGGATAAGCAGCGACTTTACCATTTCCTTGGCTTCACCTTTTAGACATTTTTGAAGCCTTTGATTGTTCTCGAAATTGGAGTAGCGATATGCGGCTGTTGATTGTGTAAAGGCGGTGAAAAATAACGGCCAGTCTTCCGGTTCACCATCAAACTCCGGCAAATCTTGTATTTTTCTCGGCAATAAAAATTCATTGGCTCCATTATGTGTACCATATGCACTTAAATTGTTTGTTGTTGGTTGCTGTTGACTGGCAAAAATGTCTGTTGTAAATGGCGGCATACCGTTATTATTTAAAAACGGTGTGTACATAAATTCTGTTGATGCAGGTTGCGACGTCGGCAGCGCGGCGCTGGCGGCTGCATTATTTTGTATGCGTGTGTGTGGCAAATTGCGGTACTCTAATGTTGTTGTGTCTGTTTGTTCAATGGCGGGGCTATTTAAATTAAGGTTATGGTCACTTACCGTTTGTATCGACTCCTGTGGTGCAGACTCCAATTGCTGGCACTTACGTCTGCTTTCGGTCAGTTGTGACTGGGTTTCAGTGAGTTGTCGCTTTAAGATCTGCATTTGCTTTTGCAAATCTGCCAAGAGGACACTCTCTCTCGATGATGATAGCTGCAGATTGAGGGAACTGGCTTCATTTGATGGCTCTTGTGCCTTGGTGGCACTAGGAGTACTTCTTTGTTGGCTTAAAGATTTCTTACTAGTTGTATTCGCTGTTGGCGTGTCTGTGCTGGCAGAAGTAGCACTCTTTGGTGCTGGCTGCACCTTATGTAGTTCGGACATCTCCGATATGACTGTATCTGCACTAGCTGAGCTTCTTAAAAGTGGTGGACTACGAATTACTGGTGGAGGCATTTATTCCGACTGGCTTTCCAATTACTTAAAAAAAACTCACACAAGTAACGGCGGCAAAGTTACAAAAGTGCATATTAAAATGCGAAATAAAAATATTGAAGACAGCAGGAGGTTTGCTTTTGTAACAAGTATCTCAGACAAGAAGTCTTAGATACAAACGTTTATTTCTATGAAAATATCAGAAAAATTAATTTTAAAATACATGACGAAAAGACAAAATACTTACCGCAGTTTTGCACCTCCTTCTTCAAAGTTTAAAAGCCATCTTAATTCTAAACAAGCATGGCGGTTGCAATTTACTTATAAGGCAAGATTCAAAGGAGAATGCAAAAAAGCGGTTTACAAGAAACGTCAAAAAATTACAGAAACATTTAATAATTCACGATAAAAAACAATAATGTAACAGCTGTTCATGTGGAACACATATTACATATCAGGGCATCCGCAACACATCCCATTATCAGTTTTTTGGTTGTGCTTAATTTTGTGAATAGTTTAGCATTCTCGGTTATACTACCTGAAGTGTGTTTGCCTATAATACCCTCTTTATTGGCATATTCTCTGAACTCCTATTGAAAACATTATTTCTGCTGGCATGCTATAGAAAAATGAATCGATTTTGGATCTAGAGCTGCCAGCATGTCTCCGGGAGGACATTTTCTTGTAGACATTTGTATTTCACCTCATAAAAGGCTTACACCGTCAACGGTAGGTCGTCAGCATCTCGTTTGTTAGCGGCAATTGAAGTTGACAGTTAAGCTAGGGAGGCTATTGCTCGTATTACCACTCCATTAGTACCCTATGAATGCACTTATATACTAACATATGTAAAGGGTGCCCTAACTAGAACGCAATTTTTAAATTTTAAATAAAACACAGATATAAAAAAAAAAAAATCGTGAAACTTTATCATATCGTAAAGTAAACAGAATGAGGTTATGTATGGAACAAGATATCGTGCAGATGGAAACCGCGGCTTAGCTGGCACACACACGATCTTTTAATGATGACCAATGACCTTTTTGCATAAATGCAGTGGTATTTTATTAATGCAGCTTCCAATTTCCTTTTTTAAGGCTTAAGTCATCGTAGGCTTATTCGCGTAAACCATCGACTTCAAAAAACCCCAAAGAAAAAATCTAAAGGTGTTAAATCGCACGATATAGGCAACCAATTCTGGTCTCCAAAACGCGAAATAATACGAACTGGAAATGACTGATGTAGCAATTGAATTGCCCTCCACATTCATCTCTTCAATTATAGGCAAGAAAAAACTGGTTATAATTTCACGATATCGAACACCATTGACTGTTTGCGCTTGACCTGCTTCATTTTCATAAAAAAAGGTCCAATGATTCCTCCAGCCCAAAAACCACACCACACAGTGACACGTTGAGGATGCATTTACTTCTCGTGAATCACTCGAGGATTTTCCTCACCCCAAATGCGACAATTCTGCCTATTGACGAAGCTATCAAGATAGAAATCGGCCTCGTCACTGAAGATGATTTTATCGGCAAAATCAGCATTTTCATGTCGTCTCTCCAATACCCAATTAACGAGCTTCCTTCGCTGTCCATGGTCATCTGGCTTCAGTTCCTGAGTCAATTTAACTTTGTATGCATGAAGATGCAAATCTTTCGTCAAAATTCGCTGCATAGTGGATTTGGAGACACCAATTTGCTGAGATCGGTGTCGAATTGAGGTGAATGTAGTTTGAGCGACATCATCATGTACACCTGCGACATTTTCAATCGATCGACCTGGTCAAAGGCGCGTTGTTGTCTTTAGATCACTAACAAAACCAGTTTCGGTAAATTTATCCATTAATCTCTTTACAGTTGACACTTTTGGAGCATTATTGTGAACCCAAATTGATCGCAATTTGCGAACTGTAGCCGCAAAACATTCACCATTTTGGTAAAACAATTTCACAATGAGAATGCGTTGTTCATTCGTGTAGCGCTTCATTTTTAATAACCTCGTACCTTCTACTAGCAAACAATAACAATTGTTCAAATGTCAAACAATGACACTTCGAATCGCTCCAAATTTAAAAATTGCGTTCTAGTTGGGACACACTTTATATCAAGAATATACTCAAGAAAAAACAGGGACCGAAAATAACTGTTATTTTTGAATTTTTGATTGAAAAAAGCAACCTCAAGGAAATGTCGGAGAATAAAACAAAGTATACCATTTAGATAGTCTTGAACCAAATTTTCAAAAAATGCGATGCTTTTTAAAAATCTGATTTTTATTTTTTAGGAAAAAAATAACAGTTATTTTTTGATTTTTTTTTATTGAGCAAAAATAACAGTTATTTTTAACTTTTATTTTTTCGAGCAAAAATAAAAGTTATTTTTTAACTTTTATTTTTTCGAGCAAAAATAACAGTTGTTTTTTACTTTTATTATTTTGAGCATAAATAAAAGTTATTTTTGACTTTTATTTTTTCGAGCAGAAATAAAAGTTATTTTTTGACTTTTATTTTTTCGAGCAGAAATAAAAGTTATTTTTGTGTTTTCAACCGTAATTATGATTGCAAAACTCAACTTCATTAATTTTTGAGCATATGCAAATTTATTTCACTGAAAAATTATCGTTGTTTTAAACATTTTTTTAATGAATTTATCATGAATTTAAACAAAAATAGCTTTAATTTCTGCTCGAAAAAATAAAAGTCAAAAAATAACTTTAATTTATGCTCGAAATAATAAAAGTCAAAAATAACTGTTATTTTTGCTCGAAAAAATAAAAGTTAAAAAATAACTTTTATTTTTGCTTGAATAAATAAAAGTCAAAAATAACTGTTATTTTTGCTCGAAAAAATAAAAGTAAAAAAATAACTTTTATTTCTGCTTGATAAAAGTTATACGGTCCCTGAGAAAAAATATATCTTTATACAAATCAAAATAGAAGGTTCGAAAATGTCCAACTCTTTTCCTTCTTCCAAAACCACTGTCCCCTCAACATATGTCTTTTAGTATGCTCCTAGGAATGCACAATCATTTATATTGTGAGTGCAACCAACTTTTAGCCGAACGTGCCAAGTAAAAGCAAAAATACATTTAACGAAATTCCTTTATAGCATCAAAGAGACCCGGAGACTCTCGCTCTCAAATTCCAAACAAATATTCGTTTGTTATATTTTTGAAAACTTTCATTTCTAAAACATTGCAAAATAAGAAAATATTAACAAAACTAAAATTCTTCCATCAAATAATCCCACCACATTGCAATATTTGTTAGGAACCTGCGCATTACCAACTCGATCCACAGCCACTCTTCAACACTTCTCTTTTGTTTGACAACAAAAGGAATAATATAACGGCAAAGCACATTTTGGTGCTTTTGACCTCAACAACAAAAATTTAATTTAATAATGAATAGCAGGTTGCTCCTAATATTGTTGTTGTTGTTGCTGCCTTGGTACCGGTACCAGTAGAACATTGGCTTCATCCATATGTTTTATCTTTATCCGAGTGCAGACAAACAAACAATATGGGTATGTGGCTCACGATTTGCACGTATGAAAGAAAATTTATGTTTGCCTCGATAGCACGCAACCCAAAATCGTGTACATGAGTATTTATGTGAGTGTATTAATAATTATAAAATTTTCGCGTAACAGTTTGTTTGATAGTTATGTGTCCATTGATCTAATGGAAATAAGTTGTTAGTGGTTTTAAAGAAATTCTTTCCTTCTTCTTAAACACAAATTCTTTTGCTTTTTCTAGAAAACAGTTGATAAAAGCCAACTTCCCGACAAATGCAACAGAGCTACTAGAACAACATGACCATGTACCAAGAACCAATCCCAGCGATCCAAGACTTGGGCCATTTAATATGGGAATTATCGAATTGATCCTTTAATATATAAGGAACTTGTGGCAGATCACTTTAAAACAGAGATAGGCAAAGATACATCAATATTTTGAGTCTGTGTGTGTGAGAAAAATTTTGTAAACAAACGAGCGTTCTCCCCACCCCCTTAGTAATTTTTCAACACCCAGCTAGCAATTTGGTGATTGTTGACGATAATATCAGCAAAATGAGTCTTTTCGGATTTGTATAGATGATCAAAAACTGATTAATCAGCTGGGTGATCTAAAAAAATTTCCAAAAAGACTCCTTAAAACGCTTAGAAAACGGCTAGTTTACAAAAGCACAAACAATTCTTGCAGGATGTGTGCAGTCAAAATCTTATCGTGCAGACGATCCTAATACGACTGTTTTTTATGTTATTTTAATCAGTTGGGTTGTCAAAAAGACCACAAAAAGACTCAGGAAATACATTGAAAGCGACTACAGAATGAAAACAGAATGTGTGCAATCGGCTTGGTGATCAAAAAAGACTCATGAACGCTTAGCAAGCGACTAGTTAAAAATAGTACAAAAAAATCTTTTAAAATGTGCGTAATATAACTATTTTTAGGTGATAAAAAAATGACACAAAAAAACTCGTATCTCATTATGGGTGATGTGGCTTAGTTGGTTAGCACGTCGACTACTAAGCATAACATATAATATTCAGCAGTCTACGTTCGATCCTCGGTCTCGGCAACATCAATTTCTGTAATTATAAACGCAACTTCACTGCTCTAAAAATAGATATGAGGTGTTCTTAAAATAGATATACTGTGTTAAGTATAAAAAGCTTTATTCTTTTTTTTAACAAATCTAGCAAAATGTGTGGAGTCATATTCTAATCAGCAAAACGAGTCATTAAAGACTCTTTTTGAAGAGTCGCATGAAGGGTACCCTTTTACTCACACAAAAATATCATTTTTGACTCATAAGTGATGTCATAAATGATCAGTTTAATCGTGCAGTGAAGTCAAAAAAGACTCATATTTGATTAAAATTTTCCAAAAATGCAAGCAAACAACCAACCGTCTTGGTTGGATGCTCGTGATCAACTAAATTAGGAAAACACAACCATATCGAGCCATAACCGCCAAAAGGGCTTAAGCGACATGATGGACGATTTTCATTTTATTATTAAAATTTATTATTCATAATCATCTGCATCATCTCACAAAATAAAAGGGCAGTAGATTTTACAGCAAAAACAATAAAGACTTAAGTACAATTCACTGTCCAAAGATATTTTAAAAAATGCTTCTCCTGTAAATTTTAGTTTTTGGCGCTTGAGTCTTTTTGGCAGTTAGGGCTCGATATGTTACGAATGCTCGCCTAAGATTAAATTTTTTTTATTTTATGTGATTTAAGAGTAAAGGTAGAAACACAATTGGGACGAATGACTTATTTCGTCCAGCACGACGAATTCGGATTTAAAAATTCGTCTTGTAAATTCGTCCATTGAACACATCTGAGATGAATAAACGTTGTTGACGCCATTTTTTTTTTTTCATTTTTTATCTGCACAAATTTCGGACATATCGCGCACTCACAACATTTGCACTATTTTTATATTTTATTCTTTTATTATTACCCAAGATTATTATATAAAGATAATTTTATTTGAAATAAATATTTTTTGTTTACATTGTATAAGGTGACCATATTTAAGAAGAACACATATAATTTCTAATATTTTATAACAGAAATAGAAATACAGCCACTCTAATCCAGTTTAGTCGTCGTTCGTCTGCGTATGAAATAGAAATAAACCTATCGCACTTATCGATACGCACGACGAATTTCGTCATACGCATCTATTGTTGGCACACTCATAAAAGACCATATGATATATTTCTAACGGCGAATATTCGTTCCGAAAAATTGGTCGTTTGTTCCAATTGTGCTTCATACTTAACTACCAAGAGCGTATTTATATGCATGTGAAGCTCGCTCACCGACAATGCCTACACCACCAGCTTTAAAACCTTTAACATAAGCTGTGGAACTGGTAAAATATAGTCTACCGCCAAATCTGTATTGCATCGCATGAAGTGAGGTGACAGTGGTGCAATAACTTTTGCTAGCATTATCCAGTTATATCTTATGAGGTGTGTGAGTCATCTTGGTATCCAATTTATACAGAACTCGGAGAAAAACAGTCAGATTATGACGTGCCATCAGACTTTTGGCCGAGCTACATTGTAGTGCTAAACCATCTGTTAAGATGTGTTAAGATTTTTACTAAAGTCCTCAATTCATCCCTTACTACTTCGGTAATTTCTGAACTATGAAAGTAGTGTAGAGTTTTACAAGTGCTAAAATCTAGGAGTACCAAACCGATCAATCTCCTTTCTGTGACCTAAAGAAATGACAGTGAAGGCACTTCTACAATATGAACTCCGCAAATAAAACACTAAAACGACTGCGCCAACTGCCATTCCCAAGCATATATACAATGGTCACATACATACATATGTATATGCCTGTCCAAAACATTCGACATGGTCAGTCATGTAACCCTCTTCGAAGACATAACCAACTTAAGTCTTCCAAATTATATCAAAAGATGGGTTGTTAGCTATATATGTGGCCGCAAGTCATTCGTAGAGTTAAGAGACAAGATTTCAAAACACCGTAGAGTTAAATAAGGAGTTCCTCAGGATAGATCTTTTTTTTTTTTGTTTAGGATCAGCACTCAGTGGATGATTTTAAGAAAAATGGGTTATTTGAGTTAGGATAGGTGGAGTGGTATTTGTGGACATTTGATTTGGACTTCTCTAAATATCAACTGACTACGAAAACTTCTGCGGGAAGCAAATTCCTCATACGAACTGTAAGGCTGAAGAATGAATTTTCTCGGTATTGTGTTGTTCTGTCTACCAATCATCCACGAAGGGATGGGCTCTAACAGATTGACTTGTATTGAATAAGAAAGTTTGAGTTTCGGGAACGAGAGTTCCCTAATTTCGTTAGAGCACATTCCAAAGTAGTAACAATAGAACAGTGCAAAGCAACTCTCATTGCGACGGTGCTCCAGTGGATTAATAGTGTTGTACACCCTACTGTCACGGATGAGCACTTTTGCCCTTTCCTGCACTCAGTCGAGAAGCTCCGAAATAGACTTAGAAGTACCAGCACATACGTTGGAGTTGTTTTTCATTTTTGGACGGATAAAGGTGGTGTAAATAGTACAGCTATATATCAGATGAAGTGAAGTGATGCATCTTTCGACACTTGAAAAATGTGATTTGTCCAACAGACATCACAGTAAATTTTGATGCCCAGAACATCAAGAGCATCTGTAGAATTACTGCGTATCTCGATTAGAAAAAAAACCGTTCGAATTTGTATGCTTCAAGCATTGTGTGTTCAAAATAATTTCTTTCTAATCAAAATGCGCAGTAACCCCCATGAAGCCTTAATATTTACATCGCCCATTAATACAGATGAAGTAACATGATTTCCCTTGCATTTATGCGTAAGCATACAACATTGAGTTTTCCGCGAATTAAAATCCACTCTAGTCGCACGACCCCAATATAAAGCTGTTTCCAAACCGCAGTTGATAAAATAGAGTAGGAGAAAGAACAGAGCCTTGTAGTACCCCTGAATTAATTATGAACTCGTTTGATGAGATTCCATCTATTTGCAACGACTCGTACAGTGCGATCTCTGAGGAAGCTCGATATAAATCGATAAAAATTACTACCGATTATTATATCTATGACACACTCTATCAAACTTCTTGGAAATATCCAGAGAACTTTACTTTCGCCAAAATGGTGTATTAATTGATACCATTTTTTCGAAAGCAATGCTAGCAGATTTCCGGTTGAGCGTCTCCTATGAAATCCATACTGGCGGTCATTTAGTAGGTTGTTACTCGTAGATTCCAGATATTTAACAAGATGGTGGCTCATCGTACTCTCCATAATTTTGGAGAATTGCCTTTAATTTTCTGGGTTGTTAGCCCCACCCTTTTTGGAGATTGTTGTAACAGTAGAAACCTTTCAACAGCTAGGAAATTTACCGGCGTGGTACAAGTTGCTGAAGAGGTTAGCTAATGGACGCGCAAGTGTCGAACAGCACTGTTTCAAGATCAATGCTGGAATACCATCCAGCCTTGGAGTCTGTTGATGTTGAGGTTTGCTAAAACAAGTTATACAGCACGGGCGCGAAATAATGTCATTGGCATAGTTACATATACTCCTTCGACCTCGGGCAAAGATTAAGTACTTTCCGGTTAACGAGAATTACTTGCGAATAATTCAGCTAACAGGTTAGCTTTATCAGACTTGTCTGTAACTGTTTGGGACTGAATATCTTAGTCGACAATGAAAAATTACATACATTCATTCGACAGATAAGACTCTTCCTCAGCAAATGTCAATTTGCAATAAATTACGCAGTTGGAATAAGTTCCTCAAGTTTCAAGCCAACAGCACTTGCAGATAAAAGAAAGGAACCCTACTTGCTACTTGTAAAGCAAAAACGGTCTGTAGCAAGTTTTGCTGTGCCCTTGTGGCCTTTAGGTATGAGCGATATGCAGTGGACAACAACTTGTGACAGTTACAGAAAGCCATAAGAAGAAGATGGACCTGCTACTTAAGGAATATATCCAAATGCTAGCAAGGCTGTTTCTTTTGAAATGTAATCGGAAGGGTCATCCAAACCACAATCTAATGGACTTAGACGAGGCATGTCAGAAAGAACATTCGCTGCTATGAGAGTGATATAAGACAACATACGATCCAGCCACAAATCAAATCCCTGCTTCTATAGAAGTAAATATGTCAACAGAAATGGCGATGGATAGGCCACACTTTCCGAAGGCCAAATACCAACATTGATCGACAAGCGCTTCTTTGGAATCCACAAGGAATATGCCATCGTTTTGATGCACCTGCTAGAAAGTGGAGAAGGTCAATTGATTCTTGGAATGGCGTATGCGTAATAGAGTCCGATATGAAAGAATAGTTGAGGCCCTAAGCTCCACTGGGAGTCAAGGATAACAGCCATTTAATATCACCTAGTACAAAGCAGCTCCTTAAGATATTTATAAAAACATGGTTATCTCTACCACAATAGGTTATCGGATGGATATTGTATTTAATGGTCGTCCGACACCTTTTGCAGAGGTATAGTCTCTCAAGATCTGCTATGGTATTACTGGCGCAATTGAGATTAGGATATTGTAGTAGACTAAACTCTTACTGGCCTAGAATTAATTTTACAATAACCGACTCCTGTCCAGCATGTGGGAAAAGACCGAATGATACAGAGCACCAATTCGCAATTCAATTCGCAGCATACCTGACTCCTCTAACTCCAGATTCCTTTTAAACTTACCCAATCGAAGGGGAGTGTTGCCTTCATCTGGACTCTTACTGGCCTAGAACTAATTTTACAAAAATCGACACCTGTCCAGCATGTGGGGAAAGTCCGAATTATACAAATCACCAATTCGCAATTCAATCCGCAGCATACCTGACTCCTCTAACTCCAGACTCCTTTTAAACTTACCCAATCGAAGGGGAGTGTCGCCTTCATCTGGACTAAGAGGAGTCCCTAAATATTGTGAACTCTACGGTTATTTGAACGTTAGACCTTGTATAACTCTACGGTAATTTGATCATTGGTCTCAAAATTCTACGAACGGCTGACGACCGTTCAGATAATTCACCATTTCTTGAAATTGTAAACTGTGGGATGTCCTGAAAAAGAATTATATGGCTAACCTTGTCGAAAGCTTTTGACATGTCTTTCACAAGGCCTTTGCTGGTGTGCTTGAGTGGTAAAAGTTAATAACAATGTGTATTTTGCGGGATCCGAGCTGCAGATAGTTGACTTGTTGGCGGAAGTGACAGTAGAGATATTGAGGATCTACATTAGGAATCACTCTACCCATTTTTCCGAAATAGGATGTAATGACGCTTAATTATACCTTTCAGGAGCAGTCACTGAATTTAGGCCTTTTGCGTTTTTAGTGTTAATAGTGAATAATGATGTATATTTTGCGGGATCCGAGCTGCTGATAGTTGCTTGGTTAGTTGGATTGACAGAAGGGATATTCGCAGCATCATCATTGGGGGTCACTCTATCTATTTTCCAGAAATCAGGTATAATGGGCTTATTGACATCTTTCGGAAACTTCGCAATATCGGGGCAAATTGTCTAGGAAGGTTAATTACGTATGTGGTATCGGCAACTTCAGCGGGCGTAAAAAGTTGAAGTGTATCCGTAGCTGTGTTGTTTGGAAACAATACTTCGATTTCCCTTGTCTATCATCAGCTCTCGGGACATTGTTACCAAATATAGCTTCTCCGTTCATGAAATAAAGTTAAGGTTCCATAGAAGAATTTGTAATGTTCTGGTGAACAAAAAATTGGGTTTGTTTGCATTTACCAAAAAAACGGTTATCGTACACTCACTTCGAAGCTGGTATTCGAGTGAAGAATTTTTAAAATTGGACAATTTACTCTCCATCCCATTAATGCTAGTATATACCTCTGAAATTATTTTAATTCTTTAATGGATATTGTATTTAAAGGTCGTCCGACACCTTTTGCAGAGGAATAGTCTCTCAAGATCTGCTATGGTATTACTGGCGCAATTGAGATTAGGATATTGTAGTAGACTAAGCTCTTACTGGCCTAGAATTAATTTTACAAAAATTGACACCTGTCCAGCATGTGGGGAAAGTCTGAATGATACAGAGTACCAACTCGCAATTCAATTCGCAGCATACCTGACTCCTCTAACTCCAGATTCCTTTTAAACTTACCCAATCGAAGGGGAGTGCCGCCTTCATCTGGACTCTTACTGGCCTAGAACTAATTTTACAAAAATCGACACCTGTCCAAGCATGTGGGAAAAGTCCGAATGATACAGAGCACCAATTCGCATTGATGTCTTTCACAAAGTTAATAACGATGTGTATTTTGCGGGATCAGAGCTGCAGGTAGTTGACTTGTTGGCGGAAGTGACAGTAGAGATATTGAGGATCTACATTAGGAATCACTCTACCCAGTTTTCAGAAATAGGATGTAATGACGCTTAATTATACCTTTCAGGAACAGTCACTGAATTTAGGCCTTTTGCGTTTTTAGTGTTAATAGTGGATAATGATGTATATTTTGCGGGATCCGAGCTGCTGATAGTTGCTTGGTTAGTGGGATTGACAGAAGGGATATTCGCAGCATCATCATTAGGGGTCACTCTATCTATTTTCCAGAAATCAGGTATAATGGGCTTATTGACATCTTTCGGAAACTTCGGAATATCGGGGCAAATTGTCTAGGAAGGTTAATTACGTATGTGGTATCGGCAACTTCAGCGGGAGTAAAAAGTTGAAGTGTATCCATAGCTGTGTTGTTTGGAAACAATACTTCGATTTCCCTTGTGCTCAAAAAATCATCAGCTCTCGGGACATTGTTACCAAATATAGCTTCTCCGTTCATGAAATAAAGTTAAGGTTCCATAGAAGAATTTGTAATGTTCTGGTGAACAAAAAATTGGGTTTGTTTGCATTTACCAAAAAAAAAACGGTTATCGTACACTCACTTCGAAGCTGGTATTCGAGTGAAGAATTTTTAAAATTGGACAATTTACTCTCCATCCCATTAATGCTAGTATATACCTCTGAAATTATTTTCATTCTTTAATGGATATTGTATTTAAAGGTCGTCCGACACCTTTTGCAGAGGAATAGTCTCTCAAGATCTGCTATGGTATTACTGCCGCAATTGAGATTAGGATATTGTAGTAGACTAAGCTCTTACTGGCCTAGAATTAATTTTACAAAAATCGACACCTGTCCAGCATGTGGGAAAAGTCCGAATGATACAGAGCACCAACTCGCAATTCAATCCGCAGCATACCTGACTCCTCTAACTCCAGAGTCCTTTTAAACTTACCCAATCGAAGGGGAGTGCCGCCTTCACCTGGACTCTTACTGGCCTAGAACTAATTTTACAAAAATCGACACCTGTCCAGCATGTGTGGAAAGTTCGAATGATACAGATCACCAATTCGCAATTCAATCCGCAGCATACCTGACTCCTCTAAGTCCAGATTCCTTTTAAACTTACCCAATCGAAGGGGAGTGTCGCCTTCATCTGGACTAAGAGGAGTCCCTAAATATTGTGAACTCTACGGTTATTTAAACGTTAGACCTTGTATAACTCTACTGTAATTTGATCATTGGTCTCAAAACTCTACGAATGGGTGACAACCGTTCAGATAATTCACCATTTCTTGAAATTGCAAACTGTGGGATGTCCTGAAAAAGAATTACATGGCTAACCTTGTCTAAAGCTTTTGACATGTCTTTCACAAGGCCTTTGCTGGTGTGCTTGAGTGGTAAAAGTTAATAACAATGTGTATTTTGCGGGATCCGAGCTGCAGATAGTTGACTTGTTGGCGGAAGTGACAGTAGAGATATTGAGGATCTACATTAGGAATCACTCTACCCATTTTTCCGAAATAGGATGTAATGACGTTTAATTATACCTTTCAGGAACAGTCACTGAATTTAGGCCTTGTGCATTCTTAGTGGTAATAGTGGATAATGATGTATATTTTGCGGGATCCGAGTTGCTGATAGTTGCTTAGTTAGTGGGATTGACAGAAGGAATATTCGCAGCATCATCATTAGGGGTCACTCTATCTATTTTCCATAAATCAGGCATAATGGGCTTATTGACATCTTTCGGAAACTTCGGAATATCGGGGCAAATTGTCTAGGAAGGTTAATTACGTATGTGGTATCGGCAACTTCAGCGGGCGTAAAAAGTTGAAGTGTAACCGTAGCTGTGTTGTTTGGAAACAATACTTCGATTTCCCTTGTCTATCTCGGGGTGCTCAAAAAATCATCAGCTCTCGGGACATTGTTACCAAATATAGCTTCTCCGTTCATGAAATAAAGTTAAGGTTCCATAGAAGAATTTGTAATGTTCTGGTGAACAAAAAATTGGGTTTGTTTGCATTTACCAAAAAAAAACGGTTATCGTACACTCACTTCGAAGCTGGTATTCGAGTGAAGAATTTTTAAAATTGGACAATTTACTCTCCATCCCATTAATGCTAGTATATACCTCTGAAATTATTTTAATTCTGTCTAGCTTTTCCAAAAACACTCCAGATCTAGCAATAGCTAATAGCTTACCCTTCACTGTAGATCTTGATGACATAAATAGTAACCCTAAGCTATAAATCAAACCAAACTATAGTAACCACCACAAGCAACAACTATTAATTTCCCAATCACATCCTTTTCACAGTAAATGAAAACTACATATATTTTCGCTAACCATTACCTTAACTCAAGATGTGCCAACATTTATCAACATTTTGATAAAGAAAATATCAGATGAAAATAAAATTCCACTCACAATAAATTCTATTTTAACTAATTTCACATTTTACGAGTACAATACAAGATTTATTCTTAGTTTTCTTGGGGAAATAAAATTTTTTTGTTTTTGTTTCAAACATCACACAAAACCCAAAGAGAACAAGTGCCAACTAAGGCAGCAGCACAGGCACACTTGAGGGACCTTTGTATCTGTGTTTTTTGTAGGAAACTTTAGATGTGATGTGGGTTTGTGTGAATGACTGATGGAGCAAATGCATATAGTCTGTGTCTGTTTGTGTGTGTCAGTGGTCATTGTATATGTTTTGGCCAAGATTTTGGTGTGTCAATGGAGATTAGATTTACGAGTAAAAAATTCAACAGTAAAATACAAAAAGTTACATTGCAAACGTGCTTGTCAAGAGCAGAGATTTGAGAATGTTAGAAATAATTAAATTGCATGAAACAAATTAGGCTTTTATTATTTTAGTTGCAAGTTATATTTGTCATGGAAAGCATTTTAACATCATAAGATTAAATGTTTATGCTCGAAAAACTCAATGTTTTTTGCTTCCGAATAAGCGCACGACAGATCTTGTTACTTCATCTGTTTTCATTGAGGGTGTAAATATTCAGGAATCAGGCGATTTTGATGTTCTGGTCATGAGAATTCAGTGTGAAGTTCGTTAGACTAACCATATTTTTCAAGTGTGAAATAAAGCGTTCAAGTGCCCCGGTTTTCTAAAATGGTGTAAGAGATACTTTACTTAAGCTGATCTTCGAACTATTTACAACACCTATATTCAACCGAAATATAGGTGTTTCTAATATACGGGCCGGTGCTTCAAAGTATATTTGGGAGCTTCTCGACCGAGTACACCTCTATTGACTTACTTGAACACCATCGCTGTGTAGGTTGTGTCTCACTGTTCTATCGTTGCTAATTTATTATAATGGGTGTTTTTTTTAGAGGTTTCGAACTTCGAATTGAAATAAAACACAAGAAAATCGTTTTAATGTCCATCAATTTGGCTTTATTGGAAGGATAATTTTATGCCATTAATGTTTAAATATGAATTCGGGCATGTGGCCGCCGCGGCTGGCTCGAATAAAGCCAATTCTACAGGTCCAATTTTCAACTACTTTTTCGAGCATATGGGGCCGTATGTTGGCAATAACGCCACGAATGTTGGCTTCCAAGTCCCCTAACGTTTCTGGTTTGTTGGCGTAGACGAGCGACTTCACATATCCCCAAAGAAAATAATCCAGTGGTGTCAAATCGCACGATCTTGGTGGCTAATTGACAGGTCCATTCCGCGAAATTATGCGCTCATCAAATGTTTCCTTCAATAAATCAATTGTGACGTGCGCTGTGTGGCATGTAGCGACGTCTTGTTGGAACCACAACTCATCCACATTCATGCCAACCAATTGGGGAACAAAATAGTCGGTTATCATGGCTCTATACCGGTCTCCATTTATGGTAACTGACTCTCCAGCATTATTTCAGAAGAAGTATGGCCCAATGACTCCACCAGCCTATAGAGCACACCAAACAGTCAGTTTTGGATGTAATAGTGTCTCAAGGGTCTCATGTAAATTCTCTTCACTCCAAATGCGGCAATTTTGCTTGTTGACATAGCCATTCAACCAAAAATGAGCCTCATCACTGAACAAAATTTTGCGATGAAAATCAGCATCGAGATCAATCTCATTTTCGGCCCATACACCAAAATCACGACGCATTGCATGGTCTCGCGGCTTTAATTCTTGCACAAGCTGGATCTTGTAAGGTCGCAAGCCAAGATCTTTGCGCAAAATCTTCCATAAAGTTGATGGACAAAGCTCCAATTGCTGTGCACGGTGGCGAATCGATTCATTCGGGTCCTCTTCAACACTTTGCTCTACAGCGGCAATTGTTTCTTCGGTGCGCACTGTTCGACGTCGCTGCGGATGCGTATTATCACATAGAGTAAACGTAGTGCGAAAACGATCCATGGTTAACCGAATTAATTGCTCTGATGGACGATTATGTCGACCACAAAATGGACGGAGCTTGCGGTAAACTTCGCGAACTGAACCATTATTTTCGAAATAAATTTGCACGATTTGCAAGCGTTGTTCTTTTGTCAACCTGTTCATGATGAAATGGCAAACCAAACTAAATATTAATCACTTGACAGCTGACAAAATGGCCGCCAGTTAAAAAAGTGATGCTAACTTAAAGTTCTATACCTCAATAAAAAACACCCGATATAAGTTTCATCGTTGTTGACAGAAGTTTTAGACAATGCTTTGAAGTTAAAAAAAAAAAACAATCAAAGTCGAAAAACTCTGTTATTGGACACTCAGCACCTCAAGAAATAGCGTAATTTGGGGGGTTCACCTAAGGCCAAACCCCATTCCGCAAACCGAATTCCCAAATTTAAATTTTAATAGAAGAGCCAAAAGCCAATTCTACGAAATTTGTTGAAGGAGCTTATATGCTGGATGTGTCCACTATTTTGTGGAAGAACACAAACTATGTAAGACTATGTTCAACCAATGTTGACTATTTAGTCCATCAGCTATACAAAATTGGACGCTACTACCGCATGAAGAAAATATTTGATGAAACCGAAAAGACTTATTAGATTCGTGTATGAGTCGCAAATGGTCTTAAAATTCAGGATATTGCAGAATAACTGTACCGAATAAACTTAAAAAAACTGTTCATCCTGAAGCTGGTATAAGATTTGAAAATATCAATAATTAGAAAACGTGTTCTAGTATAGATGATGTTTTATTAATATCTGCCATTTCTTTATCGGTCAGTTCTTCTTTATCATTATCATCTGGTGGAAAATCTGCAGAAAACGGAAGAAAATCTTTTGCATCCCAGTTACTAGTTTCCTCCTGCATTAAATCTTCGGAAAATCCGTCTTTGTGGAAGCAGTCTTCAATAGTTTCTGGTTTTACATGGATATTCCGCACTGTGTAAATAGCTTTAAGCAAAAATATAGTCTATATGTGTTTGGACTGCTTTTTCAAAGAGGAAAGCAGACCGCTCATTATCGCAAACCATTAGCTTGACTCAAACGCGGCACCAGCCTGTGTAACTGCACACAACTTCGTACTGAATATCTTCTATCTTATGGGAAAGGTAGCTCCATTAGCGCTTTGACAACCTCGCGAGCAGTAGGCTTTGGACGCTTGGCTCCAGACTGTTGGCTATGCGAGTACCCAAAACGTTGCCGTTTGGGTACGTCATTGGACGCTGAGAAAGTCTTTCTCGAAACATCACACTGGCTGATCTTTAATAGCCCTCACCTTAGCTGCATTCTCTTCAGAAGTAAGGAAGTCAGCAGGCTTGTAACAATCTGCTGCATTTTAGGAATGTCCTTCTGGCCGGGCTAACGTGCTGTGGGGGACGTATTTCAGAAGGTGGATTCAAAGATTGGTTCGCGGTCACCTTGCAGAGCTGAGAAAGAATCTTCCGAGAGGAACAATTTTTCGCAACTCTTGAACTCCTCGACTGTTGTGCAGGGAGAGAATCCGAACAAAAGCACTGTTATAGAGCCCTTAGCAGGCTGGTTGGCCAATGCAGGTTTTGAAGTGCTTGATTTAATAAGAGGCACTTCATTATTTTAAACAACCTTTATAGGTGGTTTCTAGACGGTAAAACTTAGCAGATGTTATCATCGCAGTATTACTTGCACTAGTCGCTTGTGGCCACGCACCGCAGCCTAAAACCGTCACCATAGGAGAAGGATCCAGAGATTATAAAGTCCCCGACAGAACACTTGGAATTTTTATTTTTTGACTTATCATGAATTTTAAACTTGCTGCAAAGTCGGCTATGAATACTGCCACCCGACCCGGGAATAGTCGCAGAAGACAGGTCCGCCCAATATGAAAAACAGATGCCCTGTATATTTCCAAAAAAGAACCGTTCGAAAAGTAAGGGATTCTTTGATCAAAACAGACGGATCCTACCGCCAATTCTGTGTTAACAGCAACGATGAGTACTACAGATGGAAAAAGTGTCTACTGGCCGCCCAATATGGGAAACAGGCGCCTGTTAATGATGTGTTATATTAGTGATTGGGTAAAGTACTAAGAAAAACTCGAAGTTTTTTTTTTACTGAACTTGGTTAACTGTTATACAGACATCGAGAGCATCGTAAATGCCTCCGCCAGCGCCGCAGAACGCAAACCTAGTGTTGCTGACGTCATAGACACCGCAAAAACATTCCGGATCGAAGGACTATAAACAAGTTTCTAAATTGTTCATTGGAAAGTTGTTGTTGCTGTCTTGTCAACGGAGTTGAAATACAATGACCAAAATTATTTGTATGAAATAATTTTAGATACAAATTTGGTTCACATTCAGTTAGAGCTCAAATATAACCAGGAATCACATAAATGCTGATAAATTAAATCCAATTATAATAGATATGACAACTTAATTTAGAACAGAGAAATTTTATGGAACTATTAGTCAGTATATCAAATTTTATTGGAATCGGCCATATTTGACTATAGCTTTCATATAAAAACCACTCCCGGAAACCACTAAAATGCCACAAAGGCCAGTTAAAAGCTATATATATATATATATATATATATATATATATATATATATATATATTTATATATATATATATATATATATATATATATCTTATCTTATATATTCTTAAACTAGCAATAATTGTATATATATATATATATATATATATATATATAGAATGGCTATCTCGAAAACGGATCTAACGATTTTGATAAAATTTGGACAGTGGGTATCTTTTTTCATGTATAGGTCGAAGAAGAAGGGACTTTTGGAACTTTTACCTCTAAGAGGGTAAAAAGGGGAAAAGATCGAAAACGCTATGTCTCCTAAAGTAATAGGTATAGAAACAAAATTAAAATTACGTTTTAAACAGCTTTGAAAATAAGCGGACAGGTGTTTGGTACTTTTTTGAAACTATGTCCGATAGGGGGTAAAAAAGGGTGAAAATAGTTTTTTTGGCACCTTTTTAACCCACTCTTATATTTTAAACTAAAGAATATAGAAAGAAACTTGGTACTGCAATCAATAGATGTAAAAAAAACATGAAACACGTATTTGGTACTTTTTTGATTTTGGAGCCAAAATGGGTAAAAAAGGGATAAAATGATAACTTAACATCTCCAAAGTAATATGAATAGGAACATTATACATTATGTTAAATGCGTTTTAAAAAAATGTACCGAATTCAATTGGCACCAAAAAAGTACCAAATATACATATGGAACTTTTAGAAATTAGGGAATAAAAAGGGGGAAAAATTAGTATTATTTTAAACAAATGAATGTTTGTCTGTATGTATGTTCTTTATAGAATAGTAAACTGTGAATTTGATTGTGTTATGCTCTTTAGCGAGGATGTTGCGGATAAGCCGGCGAAGGTTTTAAAGTTGATAAGACTAATTTCCGACAGATGGCGCCACTGAAAATTACTAAAAATTAATTAAATCGTAAACTGTACATTTGATCATGTTATGATCTTTAGCAAAGTTGTAGCGCATGAGCCGACGAAGGCTTTTTAGTTGGTATGAATAATTTCCGACAGGTGGCGCTACAGAAACTTACTCAAAGTCAATTTAATCGTAATCTGTACATTTAATCATGCTACAATCTTTAGCAAAGTTGTTGCACATGAGCCGACGAAGGTTTCTTAGTTGGTATGAAGAAATTTCGACAGGTGGCGCTACTGAAATTTACTCAAAGTCAATTTAATCGTATGCTGTACATTTAATCATGCTATAATCTTCAGCAAAGTTGTTACGGATAAGCCGAAGAAGGTTTATGAATTGGAATAAGCAAAGTCCGACAGGTGGCGCCACAGAAAACTACTCAAAATGAATTAAATCGTAAACTGTGCATTTGATCAGACTATAATCTTTAGCAAAGTTGTTGCGCATGAGTCGACAGAGGTTTCTGTTGATATGAATAATTTCCAAAATTATTCAAAATGAGCTAAACTGTAAACTATGCAAACTATGTGTTGGTCGGACAAAATAAATCAAATAATTCAAAATTAACTGAATATTTCTACAATGTCTTTCCTCTAAATTTATTTTAGCACTTTATAATATAAAATATATAAAAACTTTAAAATTTTCCTCAAAATGCTTATCATAAAGCTCCGAGCAAGGCTCGGTCTACCAGGTACTATATATATATATATATATATATATATATATAAATCAATTCCACTTTTGGTTGCAATTTTATAACTCAAGAACGAGCTCACCTATCCAAAGAAAATATTTAGGCTTTATTCGGACTATTTAAATAGTAGGTGGTTTATGTGAAGTTTGCTCAAAATCGGTCGAGCGGTCCTTCATATAACAATTAATGTTTGTCTGTATGTCATTTATAGAATAGTATACTATGCATTTGATCATTTATTTATTTATTTTTAATTTAGATACTTAAAGGTTCTATAAAGTTGGAAACGAACTAAATGAGAATTGCAGAATTTGGAAAAATAAATCTTTTTATTTTCAAACTAAAAGACTTTTATTTTAAAAATTAAACAATACTACAAACAGTTGGCAACTCAAAATGAAAATGCATTTCGAAAAAATACGTTACTTATTCAAGTGGATCTTAAATTCATAAACATTTTTAAATAAAATGCAAAATTACTTAAACATATTGTAGGTACATATGTATTTACGTACTTATGAGGTGAAATTATTGGCTGCTATCCCCAAACATTAATACATTCCACATGCAGTGGCCGGATAATCCAACGGGAATCGTTTGACTATCAAACCAATACATCTTTATGTTTGTGTTTATGTCTGTCTGTCGATATAACAAATAAATTACATGAAAACACACATAAATATGAAAACGATTTCCGCCCCCCTCTGACACGACAACAAAAGACACTTCGTCATGTAAGTGTAAAAGGTAAAGGGAAAAACGCAAAGAAAAACTAAGAGGAAAACTAAACTAAATCGAAAACACATTAAGGTGAGGGTGATTGTGTGTTTTCTTTTTCTCGATATTTTAAAGGGTTTGTGTGATTATGTATGTGTGTATGTGTGATAATGGGTTTGATAGTAATGATTACTTTTAAGAGAGGAAGAGTGAGGAAAGAAGACTTTGGAGGGGGGTTGGGGTAAGAGCAATAGTTTGTGTGTCTAGCATTAATGATGATTTTCCAAAAAATTCAACCTGTTCTGGCAATAAAACCCCTTACCCAAGGAAAATTGTATTAGTGAAATGTGGTGGGAAATTGTTTGTATTAAGTTTTCCTTGCCTTAGTTTTTGTTTTGTCAGTTTTTCAACACAACAAAAACACGAAAACATACAATCCAAAAACAATGTTGAAAAAAGATTTTCTTTGTGTGTGTGAGTATGTGTCGGCTGCCTGTAAAATTGAATTTGATTGAATCGGGTAAAAGGAATTCGGTGTCGAGCATTAACATTTAGTATCGCACAAACAATACTAACGGAAACATCGTTGAAACGAAAGAACGAAAGCCGAGTTAAACGTGTTTTTTTTTCGTATCGTATACCGGGGACTCTATTTATTTTTTTTCTAAGTTTTCCATATATTTTTTCTCGGTGTTTTAAGAGATAAACAAAAATACACGCACACAAACTTATGTTAAGACAATAACAACAAAAAGAAGAGTTTTTGTGAAAATGTTTGTTTGTTTGTTGCCGCTTGTTGTTGTAAAGTGTGAGTGAACTTTGTTTGAATAACGGAAAAACAAATGCAAAACTTGAAAAGCAAAAACAATGAGTGTGTGTGTGTGTTAATGTGTGTGCGTGTGTGTATGGAATAGTGTTTTTAAGTGCAAAGCACTGAGAGAAATTTATGTGTTAAAATTAAAGGAATTTGGAGCAATTTAAAGGAATTTAATGGAATTTAAGGGAATTTAAGGAAATTTTTAAGACTTTTATGGAATTTAAAGTGATTTTTAAAGAATTTTAAAAACTTTTTCGTGTAATTTCAAAATTTTAAAAACAAATTAAGATTTTTTGTAGAAAAGAAATCATGTTCCCAAGAATTTAATTAAAATTTAATTAATTTTAAAAATAAGTAAAAGTTAAAACTTAAATTTATCCTAGAATTAAAAAATCATGTAATTTTTCGGAAAATTTAAAATAAAGTGTTAAAATAATGAATTTTAAAGTTATAATTCATATAAAAAATCTCTCAAAATTTTCGTTATATCTATTTTCTTCAGTGACAGTTCGATTTTGTTAATAAAAAGTGAACTTATTTTGTATTAAACATTAAATTTTTAAAAAATTTCCATGGATTTTTGGAGGCCTCTTCCACTATGGAGAACTTTTAAAGAAAATGGACTATTATTTTGACATTTTTATCAAATTTTTGGTATTTCGTGGGTTATAAAAAAAAGTCAAGTAATTTTTTCAAAACCTTTATAATTCAAATGCAAAAAAATAAGCAAAAATATGGAATTTAAAACGGAAAATTTCAAATTTTGAATGATTTAAAGGAATTCGTTAGAAAAATCGTGGAAATAATAAAAGAAAGTTAATGAAAAATGAAAAGATGCCTAGAAAAGTGTTTAAATTTCTACAATTAGAAATGGTTCTGCTAAAAATTTGATACCATATGGACAAATAAAATAAGAAAAAATTAAAAAAATTAATAAATTTTTGATTTTAATTAAAAATTCAAGCTTAAAAGCAAAAACTTAGTGTGTTTTTTTTTGTGTCTTAAAAGTAAAAAAAAAAATCATAAAAAGTTTTTAATATTAAAAAAATTCTAAATAAAAAAAAGATATAAAAATTCCAACAAAAAAATTCAAATAAAAAACCTAAAATTAATGACTTTTTGTGAATAAATGAAAACCAATAATTCGGTTACCAAAAATAATACATTAAGGAAAAAATTACACCAAATGAGTCAAGTAATTTACATATGTATTCAAATAATATCTACATATGTATATGTATACAAAAAATAAATTATATATAAAAAAGTAAAACTTCTCTCAATAAAAACTGACATGTTCCTCAAAATGACATGAAAAAAATGAATATATGCAGACAAAAGCAAATCTAAAAATAAAAATCACAAAAAAGATAAAAAACATTAACTAAATATTACAATTATAGTACTTGCACACACAGATATTCATACTTACATATATATAGAAATAAATAAGTGTATGTAAATATTTTAACACCCCGTGATAAAAATAAAAATGTTTATAAAATTTTAATGAAACCTCCAAAGTGTTAGAAGAACATTAAAATAACAAAACAAAAAATTACAATAAAAATAAAATAATACAAAAATATAACAAAAACCAAAATAAATGTATAAAAATAATAAAATTTATTTGAATAAAACGAAGAGAAAATTTTAAAATCAACCAAAAAAAAAAAATTTTAAAAAATAAAAGAGAAAATTTTGAAAACAAAAATTTTCAAATAATAAAGGAAAATTTTCAGAAAATATAAAAAAAAAGAATTCTGAAAAATCTGAAAAATATAAAAAAAAATTTCTGAAAAAAAATTTTTAAAAAAGTTTCTTCAAAAGTTAAATAGAAAATGTTAAACAATTAAAAAGAAAATTTTCAAAATAACAAAAATTCAAATAAATTTTAAATATTTAAAATAAATTAAAATTTAAGTGTAAGTGTTTTATGTATTAAAAAAAATATAAAATAAAAAAAATAAGTAATAAGGAGTGTTCCGTTTAAAATTTGTAATCGTTATAAGTAAAACAAAACTTAAAACGCGAATTGTAAAAAGTATGGAAATTTTTTAAAATGTTCAAATTTTTCTGTTATAAAATATTGATGGATTAAGAAATGAACCATTTTAAAGATTAAATTTAGAAATGGAATAAAATTTTAAAAATTTACCAAAATCTTTTTTTGTTTCTGAAATACAAATATTTCGTTAAATATTATTATTATATATTAAATATTATTTTATTCATTTGGCTACCGTAGCTGACCTTACAGTTCCCCAATCGATCGAACTAATTTTCTTTGACATTTTCAAGTGTATGGGGTTGTATCTCGACAATGGCGTTACGAATTTTAGGCTTCGAATGCTCAATTACAGAAAATAGTTCTACGGTGACAAATCCCTGGCGGCCAATTGACATTAATATTTTGGCTAATTAAAAGCCCATCAAACGTTTGACGCAAGAAATCGACTTTGACATGAGGTGTTTGACAAGTTTCTCCATCCGGTCGAAAACACATTAATACCACGAAGAATGGACACCAAAAATAAGTTATCATGGTGTGATAGGCGTCTCTTCTGACCGTAATGGTTGCGCTATAGTTATTTTCAAAGATATATGGGCCAATGATGCCTACGCTCCTCAACTTGTAAATATGGCAAATTTGCTTATTAACTTACCTACTGGAAAGTAAATGAGATGATTTTTTTTTTTTTTGGCAATATCCGGCCAATTGTTCTTGTTATGGAAACAAATTCCAATAAATCGCATCGGAAATCGATTCAATTCATTCAGTGGAGACATAATTTACTTAAGTTTTGTGACAGAATGCAATAAAATCCAGTTTAAACTTTTTCTATCGCTTTTGGTTTCAGAGATATAAAGCTACTAATTTTTCCCTTTTCTAACCCCCAAAGTTACGAAATTTTCAAAAAAGAACACATGTACTTACATTTTTGCTGCTGATCTAAGAACAATTTCGTTTTTGTTTCTTTAGCTTTCGAAAAAAAAAAAAAAATATTAACGACTTTTCGCTTTTTTACCCTTTAAATTGAAAAAAAGTACCAAATGCTTATCTTATATTTCTTTGATGACTATCGACTCTTCAATAAACTATATTTCTGTCTTCATTGGTTTTTCAGGAAAAACCAAAAATTTAATATATTTAATATTTTCCCGTTTTTACCCTTTTTCCAAATTGTTCGTAAAATTAACAAATATGTATTCAATATTTTTTGAAAACTTATCGATTTTGATATAAATTGTATCTCCATGTTTGTTACTTCAAAAGATATGTATGAATGAAAAAAGTACCAAAAAATAGTTTTTAAACATTTTTATCCCAATTAGTCCCATGTCAAAAATTACCAATTACTTTTGTAGCAGATCAAAATCCAATATAAAGCTACTTATTTTTCCCTTTTCTACCATGTTTTACCCCCTAAGGGGCGGATTTTGCAAAAAAGAGCACGTGTCCTTAAATTTTTACTACTGATCTAAGACTAAATTCTATGCAAGGTTAAAAAACCCTACCCTTTATAATAATATTTTTCCGTTTTACCTTTTTACCAACTGAACTGTAAAAGTACCAAACACGTTCTAAATAGTTTTTGAATACTTATCGATTGTGATATAAATTTTATCTCTATGTTTATTGGTTCGAAAGATGCGTATGGGTGAAAAAAAGTACCAAAAAGTAGTTTTTACCGATATTTAGCCCAATTTGTCCCATGTCTTATTTTAATAGCAGATCCTATTTCAAATTTGTTTGTATCGCTGTTAGTTTTAGAGTTATAAAGCTTATAAATTTTTTCCTTTTTCTACCTTATTTTACCCTGTTTCAAATAACAACCGATAGATGGCGCATCCGATTCTTTGTGCTTATAAAGTTATTGAATTTTTTCGGAAGTCCTTTTAATAAATATTTTATATTTACTACTGTTACATTATTGTAGCCTCACTTATGATTTAAATCGTATATGTTCTAGAAAACCTGTCTAGTGTTTCTTAATTCCTATTTTGACAAGAGCCCAATAGCTTTCCAAAGGCTGAAGTTCTGGGTAGTTGATAGATTTGTCTCCTGTTATGAAAAAATTACACTATGGTTTAAATAAAAGTCATGTGTTTTTTTTTTTTGTAGGGACATGATGCTAAAGGGGGCCAAAGATATGTAGACATTAGGTTTGTTCCCGTACTTTAACGAAACAACCCAGAATAGTCCGAAGTTGTCAGAAACTACTCAAAAAACAACAATTTGTATTGAAAATTTTGTACGGGAACACGTTTGTGTAAGTTTGGGTTGTTTCGGTAAAGTAAGCGAACACACATACTATGTGCCTTCTTAGAAAGGGAACAACTATTGTTGTGGGCACTCCGTTATATAAATTTCTGTGTTTGTCATGCCTTATGCTACAAATGCTTGACTTCTTTTGCAAATTCCTGGCCACACAAAAAATTTTTTGTGGATTTTTTTATAATTCTGATTCCACAAGAGTTTCTGAACTTTGACTTCTTTATCGATAACATACAAATTTTGTGAAGACGGTAAAAGCTTTCGTTGCGGTCACTTCGTTAAATAAATTTCTGTGTTTTTGCTTCTTAACTCTTTATGGAACTGCGATCTGAATCTTTATGAGTTTTATATGACTTCAGCGTAGCAAAAACTCTTTGCCAGAGAAGTCCAAACATTGATTCTGTCGACACTTGTACGCCAGACACAACAATTGTAGAGAGCATAAAAATACGCAAACACTTCATTTTTTTTACAAACTTTTCACAAAAATACAATCATTCGCTATGAAACACTTCGTTTCTAGCTCAATCGCAAATGTGTTAATGTATTTGACGGCACCACTGCTCAATGTACAAAAGTATTACAGTATTTACGCGTACGAACTGCTTTTTGAATAGAGCTGTTAAAGGTTTTCTTTCAAAGCTCAGCTCTTTCGAATGGTCACCATTGATCTATGTACAAATATTACAGCATTAAAGTCCAGAAGTTGCCTTTCTGACTTCATTTGCTTTACTAAAATTTGTTAGACCCTTTTTGCCTCCTGATCTAGTTTTTTTCAAATCTCGAGTCTTTATTATGAGTTAATGGGCACCACTGATTTGTATACAAAAAGCTTTGAGCATTTAACCGTACGAGCTGCTTTTATGATAAAAATTTAAGGCGCTTTACGAAATAATTACTCCACGTCTTTTGCTTTGGGGGCTGTTCATAAATTACGTTACGTAATTTGTGATGCCCTGGTTAAAATCTGTTGGACCCTTTTTATACCCACCATCAAAAAGAATGGGGGGTATATTGAGATTGTCATTCCGTTTGTAATTTCCTTAATATTGGCTCAAAAACCAAAAACTATATATATATTCTGAATCCTTATGAAATTCTAAGACTATTGAGCGATGTCCGTCTGTCTGTTGAAATGACGATAACGCCTAAACGAAAGGAGCTAGCTCACTGAAACTTAGTAAAAATATTCTTCATCTCTGAGAAAATTTTGGTATTGAAATTCGGTTCACATTTGACCATAGCTCCCGTATAACCTCGTCTAGGCTAATCGCTTATTTGTTAATAAATGACAAATTATGGTGTATAGAAGTTTTACATTAGCCCTAGGCAGCGTATAAAATTTCATCAAAATCGGTTCACATTTAGCCATAGCTCCCATAAAAAAAACTTACGAAAACAGCCAAAAAATTTGCGACAAAATTGCAAAATTACGAAAACACAAAAATTCAAAAAGAAAAGGGGATTTATGTCCGTCTGTCCGTCAGATAAAATCATGATTGCTCCTTAACTACAAGAGCTAGTAAGACTAAATTAAGCACAAGGAAGCCTTATGTCAATGCCAGCTAGTGTGCAAAATTTTGTCACAATCGGTCACCATTTGACCATAGCTCCCATATAAAAAACTTATGAAAACACAAAAATTCAAAAAGAAAAGGTTGTTTATATCCATCTGTCCATCAAATAAAAGTACGATAGCGCCTTAACGAAAAGAGCTAGAGGGACAAAATTTTACAAAAGTATTTTGGATATCTTGAAAAAGATGTGTGTTGAAAATGGACAAAATCGGTTCAAATTTTGTTAGAGCTCCCATATAACCCCGCCCCGGGAAACACATTAATGCTGATAAATTGAATACAATTGTAATAGCTATGACGATTAAATTTAAAATAGGGAAGTTTTATGCAATTTTTGATCAGTTTATCAAATTCTATAGGAATCAGTCCATATTTGACTTTAGCTTTCATATAAAAAACACTCACGGAAACCAAAAAGTTTAGCAAAGGCCAGTTAAAAGCTATTAAATTAGAAACTACAAACTTACAATCGGTCAACATTTGGCTATAATTCTTATATATATATAACATCCCCTTTTTATGTCTACAATCAAAAAGATTTGGAGGTACATTCATTATATTAAGATTGCACCTGTGAAATTAGACAGGCATCAATCAATGTTCAGCCCAGACTTTATATCGGGTGTTTTATATTGAGGTATAGAACTTTAAGTTGGCATCACTTTTTTAACTGGCGGCCATTTTGTTAGCTGTCAAGTGATTGATATTTAGTTTGGTTTGCCATTTCATCATGAACAGGTTGACAAAAGAACAACGCTTGCAAATCGTGCAAATTTATTTCGAAAATAATGGTTCAGTTCGCGAAGTTTACCGCAAGCTCCGTCCATTTTATGGTCGACATAATCGTCCATCAGAGCAATTAATTCGGTTAACCATGGATCGTTTTCGCACTACGTTTACTCTATGTGATAATACGCATCCGCAGCGACATCGAACAGTGCGCACCGAAGAAACAATTGCCGCTGTAGAGCAAAGTGTTGAAGAGGACCCGAATGAATCGATTCGCCACCGTGCACAGCAATTGGAGCTTTGTCCATCAACTTTATGGAAGATTTTGCGCAAAGATCTTGGCTTGCGACCTTACAAGATCCAGCTTGTGCAAGAATTAAAGCCGCGAGACCATGCAATGCGTAGTGATGTTGGTGTATGGGCCGAAAATGAGATTGATCTCGATGCTGATTTTCATCGCAAAATTTTGTTCAGTGATGAGGCTCATTTTTGGTTGAATGGCTACGTCAACAAGCAAAATTGTGAAGAGAATCCACATGAGACCCTTGAGACGCCATTACTTCCACAAAAACTGACTGTTTGGTGTGCTCTATGGGCTGGTGGAGTCATTGGGCCATACTTCTTCCGAAATAATGCTGCAGAGACAGTTACCATAAATGGAGACCGGTATAGAGCCATGATAACCGACTATTTTGTTCCCCAATTGGATGGCATGAATGTGGATGAGTTGTGGTTCCAACAAGATGGCGCTACATGCCACATAGCGCACGTCACAATTGATTTATTGAAGGAAACATTCGATGAGCGCATAATTTCGCGGAATGGACCTGTCAATTGGCCACCAAGATAGTGCGATTTGACACCACTGGATTATTTTCTTTGGGGATATGTGAAGTCGCTCGTCTACACCAACAAACCAGAAACGTTAGGGGACTTGGAAGCCAACATTCGTGGCGTTCTTGCCAACATACGGCCCCATATGCTCGAAAAAGTAGTTGAAAATTGGACCTGTAGAATTGGCTTTATTCGAGCCAGCCGCGGTGGCCACATGCCCGAAATCATAATTAAACATTAATGGCATAAAATTATCCTTCCAATAAAGCCAAATTGATGGACATTTAAACGATTTTCTTGTGTTTTTTTTTCAATTCGAAGTTCTATACCTCTAAAAAAAAACACCCATTATATAACATATAAGGTTCTCTACATTGTAACGTATTTGTCGAAAGTTTCCTCATAGTAAAAGCTTAAATTTTAACTAAATTGTTTGGCAAACAATCGGATATGTTTAGATATGAAATTTTATTAAATTTTTTGCAAAATTAATTATTTTGAAAATCCCTGAGGTATGTTACACAATATTTGCTTAAAATTTTGATATTTTGATCGATATCGAATTCGACGATTTGGTTCCAGGTCTTTCTTATACCGTTAAATGGCATCATTGCTACTTTTATTTAAATTTGATATTAAAAAAAACTGTTAAAAACAAGTAAGAAAGTGTTATAGTCGATCAAGCCCGGTCATACGATACCCTTCACCACTAAGGGAAAGGTGTTCTTTTCCTGTATAAAGAAAAATTTTTGCTAAATTTTGCCATCATATAAACATTTTCTCAAAACTTATATATTTAAGCTGTTTCCGCCATTTGGACTTATATGAAAGCTAGGGTCAAATGTGGACCGATTATTTCGAAATTTAGCAAATTGAATACAAAAATGATGTATGCAAAAAATCAACTCAAAATTCTCAATATCTTTAGTTTTACGAGCGTTTTAGTGATTTTTGTCTCATTAAATGCGTTTTGAGACAAGAGTTTGTATGGGAGCTATGGTCAAATGTGGACCGATTTCATTTACGAAATTTGGTACAGTTATTAAGGTTATTAAGGTTTAATTTCATGAAAAAATAGTGATATTTGTGGACAATATACCAATTCCGGGAAGTGGGTCCTATGGGAGGTACCATAAATAATGACCGATTTCAAAGAATTTCATTAGCCATGGTCATTAGAGTGGGTCGTTTTTTGGCTTTTGTCTCTAATCGACTTCAAATAGTGAAATTATTAAAATTGAACAAATTTAAATAAGATTTATGAAGCATCTACTCAAATTATGAGCAAAAAATTACTTTTTTCCGAAATTCGTCGCATTCGAACACAAGGTACGGGAAAATGATTTGAGATACCGACCTCAGTTTTTTTGAGTTTTATTGTATTTTTTTTTATCTATTTTAACACACCGAGAATGAGAGAAATTCAAATTTGTAATATTTGTTTAACAAAATTTTCAAAAAATTAAAAAATGCGTTTTGAAACCCACCTGAGAAAAATTACCCATTTTCGATTATGAAAAAAAAACCAAGTAAATATTGTTTTATTTTAACAAAATTAAACTATAAAGTACTTACAAGTCTTGAAATGATAAATAATGTCTTACTTTACGAGTTTTTGTCCAAGGACACGAATTTTTGGGGGAAAATCACAATAACTTCAAAACTGTTTTATGGATTTCAAATATTGATGACTTCAATTAAAGCTGCATTAGTTCACTTTTAGATTCCATTATTTTTTCTCTTAAAAATAAATTGTAAATGGGCGAGAAGTAGTAAAAACTGCAAATACTCTCAGTTTATCCCATACAAATGGGCTCAAAAACTTTGGGCCCGTTGCGCGGGCTCGTATCCTAAAAAGAAATCAATAATATTTTGCACACTTCCGATTGACATAATTTGGCCACATAATTTCACTATTAGAAGTCGATCAGAGACAAAAGCCAAACAACGGCCCACCCTAATGGTCATATTATCAAAAAAATGATCTGTGCCATATTTCATCAAATTATCTTTAGAATTGCGACCTGTACTTTGATTACATGGTTTACATGGGGGTCCATCCAGACGGACGGACGGACGGACATCGCTAAATCGACTCAGAAAGTGATTCTAAGCCTATTGGTATACTAAAAGGTGGGTCTAAGGCAAATATTTCTACGCGTTACATACATCAGCACAAACTTATAATACCCTTTCCACTTATGGTGGTGAAGGGTATAATTAAGGTTTTTGAAAAAATCGTATAGGATATAAAGAGTGATCTAAATAAAATTTGTAGTTGGATTATCTTAAATAAAAATCAAACCTTTTAATATAAAAACTATACAAAATACGCAAATATAATGACATATTATACAAAATCATTTAATATTAAAATGTTTACTTAGTACTCGGGTTTTGCAAAATTATCGACTTTTTTCGGAAACCCTCCCATTAAAGATTTTACAGTTGCTTCTGATACCTTTTTGGAGCATGTATTCCACTTGCGCTTAAAATCGGACATGTTCTTGGAAATCTTTCCTGTGTTCTTCAATTCCTTTTTTACCAGAGCCCAATACCTTTCCACAGGCCGAAGTTCTGGACAGTTAGGTGGATTTGCCTCTCGTGGTACAAAAATGACATTATTCTTTGAGTACCACTCAAGTGCCTTTTTTTCATAATGGCATGATGCCAAATCGGGCCAAAAAAATGTAGTCACTCTGTGCTCTCTTAAAAAGGGAAACAGCCGTTTTTGTAGGCACTCCTTTATATAAATTTCTGTGTTTATTGTGCCAGATGCCACAAATACTTTAGTTCTTTTGCCACAACTGCAAATAGCTTGCCACACGAGAAACTTCTTAGGGAATTTTGTTTGTTTTTTTTGTGCGAAACTCTTGCCGAACATTGCCCCGTTTATCAGCAACATAAAAATCTTGACCAGGAAGTTGAGAAAAGTCTGCCAGTACGTATGTTTCATCATCCATCACACAACAGGTGTATTTTTTTATAAAATCAGACTTCAATTTTTTCGCTAGTTTTTTTTGCTTCTAAGTTCTTTATAGCATTGCGATCTGCAACCTTTTGGACTTTGTATGTCTTCAGTCCAGCATAAGCTTTGACTCTATGTGCAAAATTCGTAGAACATTTCACCGTACGAGCTGCTTTTCTTAAAGAAGTGTTAGGCGCTCTTCGAAAGAGTCGCTCGACTTCTTTTGCCTTACCAATATCTGTAGGACCTTTTTTCCTCCCTGATCCAGGTTTTCTTTCAATGCTCAGGTTTTCCTTATACCGTTTGATGGCATTAGAAGCCGTTCGAGGGTCAACTTTCAAATTTTTAGCTATTTTTTTAAAAGTCCATGATGGATTTTTTTGAAAAGTTTTAATTATATTTTCACATTTTGATTGAAATAACTATTGAAAATTAATAATTTCTAAAATAATAGTATCTGACATATCTATAGAAACTAACTTGATCAAAAAATAAATTATTTCTTGCACTATGGATAAATTTTGTCTAAAATAGTAAATGCATATTTTTTTTAGAAAACTCTTTATTTATAGATAGAAAAGTCAACATGATCAAAAAATATTATTAGTTGCTCTTAGTGATGGGACAAGGGTAAATACCCAAATGATAAATTGGGTATTAAAAGGTTAATACCCAGGTATTTACCCAAGCACTTGGGTATTTACCCAAAATGTGGGTATAAATCAAAATAAAAAAAGTTAAAAGAAGGAGCTGTGGGTGCTAAGGGGATGTTCAGAAGCAGCTGAAGTACTAGGAGCTCTTAAAATTTGAAAATCTAATTTGCTTAATTGCGTACTTTCACAAATTTTTTTCCACTAATTCACTAGAGAAATTTCATCCAAACAAAAGTTTTGGCCCAAAAATCATTTCTGGCCTTGTAATTGACAAAATCTGCCATTACATTTATGTTTAGCGCCTGTGACATTGTCTAAATGAATTCCAATACAGGAGGTACTTCAGATAAATTCGAAAATGTTCAAAATTCTGTTGGTCTACGTAACAACGAGTATTTGTTCAAATGAGTATTTACCCGAAATTAGATAAATACCCGGGTATGAAGATGGGTATAAATAGGTAAATACTCAGGGTTAGGTAAATACCCAGGTCTAAACCCATCTCTATAAATAAGTTTTGGCTGAAAAAGTAGTTACACTTTTTTATACCGAACACTCTTTAAGGTACAAGGCCAATACACACGGCATGCGGCTGCGGGCGGTCGTAGTATTGCCAGTACATAACATGTGCGTTTGTTTGAAAAAATATTCATATAAAAATATATTTGACTAGTATATAATTAAATCTGGCAGCAATGAAAAAATCTGCCGCGCGGAAAAGTAGAACAAAGTTCTACTTTTTTCCATTGCCGCTTCAAATTTGACAAATCAAAAAACAGCTGATTGCCGCCCGCAGCCGCTTGCAGCGTGTATTGGCCTTCTACCTTTAAATCCTTAACAAATAACAAGAAAAAAATTCAAAACTTGTAAATCTTTTATTTCAAAATTAGAATAAAAAATAAGGAAAGTGAATAAAATAATATAAATAGAAAATATGTAAAATTACTAAAAATTTGAAAATTAATTCAAATAATTTAAAAAATAATCTACCAACTGAAATTGAGTGCTTCAAAAAAATCTGAAAATAATAAATAAAAATTGTGCAAAACTAGCAAATTTCCACTAAAATTAATCTCTACAAACAAAAAAAGAAAAAAAAATATATTCTATTTGTCAAACATCTCTATAGAATTTATTGCCCTGGATTTATTACTACAATTCGGTTTGGCTACCAATAAATATTAGCAGCTACTACTACCCACAATTACCAGCTACTGCAACTACTACTACTCTGCTACTTACAATTTTACTATAAAATTGTTTATAATTTTTTTAGCAACAATTTAAATGTTAAAAGGTAAAACAAATATTATTTGTCATGTTTTTATTTTGCAGCAAAAAAAAAAGTACAAAACTTATTATTTATTTATGCAAAAACGCTTACACTCACACAATCGGCGAAATGTGAAATGCGAAATATGAAAATCAAAAATGTAAATTTTTCGTAAAATGTCGCAAAAATTTTGTGTAAAGGGAATTATTGTGTTAAGCGAAGTAGAAGAAAAAAATATTGTTTGTCTGGGTTTATTTTTTTTTGGATTATAAGTTCAGTTGTGTACATTATATATTAGTGTTAACAAAAAATGAGCTGCACAGTGGTGTGCAACATTTTCAAAAGGTTGGAAAGGAGGAGCATATTTCAGAAATCTGTTTTCTGGAGCTCCGTTTGTATGGACCGACATGACTTATACAACGCTTTACTACTGCTGCTCTTTAAAATATTTTCCGTTGTAAAATGGCTGCTATTGACCTTATTTGTGCCCACCCCTGGTCTATAGAATGAATGTTGTACTAAAATAATTTCTATAGAAAAACTGTCATACCAAAAGGTTTTATTTAAAAAAAAAAAAAAATAATATCTGTATTCTATAAAGTGTTCTTAATAGAAAAACTTAATTTTTTTAGAAAACTGTTATACAAAAGTATTTTCTTTAGGAAACTGTTATACAAAAAAATTCTTCATAGGAAAGTTGTTATGTAAAAGTGTTCTCTATAGAAAAACTGTTAAACAATGCGTTATCAATATATAGGAACTCTGTTATACAATGGTATTCTCTATAGGAAAACTGTTATACAAAAGTAATATATATAGATAACTATTATAAAAAAGCACAATTTAAAAGAAAACTGTTATACAAACGTATTTTCCATATCAAACTGTTATTTTTAGATTATAAAAGGAAACTGTTATACAAAAGAAAACTGTTAAACACAAATTTTATACATATACAAGATTTTCCAGTTTTATTTTGAAAAAATTTGTAATTTTTATAATTTCCTATAAAGATAGGAAATACTAAAAATTTCCTTTAAAATGTTAAAATCTTAAAAATTTTCTATAAAAATGTGAAGTTTTCGAAATTCTTATACATAATATCCTTTTTCAAAATTTTTTATAAAAATTTAAGATTTTCAAAATTTCTTAGAAAAGTTTAAATTTTTCATTTCCTATAAAAATAGGAAATTTTGAAAATTTCCTATAAAAATAGGAAATTTTGAAAATTTCCTATAAAAATAGGAAATTTTGAATATTTCCTATAAAAATAGGAAATTTTGAAAATTTCCTATAAAAATAGGAAATTTTGAAAATTTCCTATAAAAATAGGAAATTTTGAAAATTTCCTATAAAAATAGGAAATTTTGAAAATTTCCTATAAAAATAGGAAATTTTGAAAATTTCCTATAAAAATAGGAAATTTTGAAAATTTCCTATAAAAATAGGAAATTTTGAAAATTTCCTATAAAAATAGGAAATTTTGAAAATTTCCTATAAAAATAGGAAATTATGAAAATTTCCTATAAAAATAGGAAATTTTGAAAATTTCCTATAAAAATAGGAAATTTTGAAAATTTCCTATAAAAATAGGAAATTTTGAAAATTTCCTATAAAAATAGGAAATTTTGAAAATTTCCTATAAAAATAGGAAATTTTGAAAATTTCCTATAAAAATAGGAAATTTTTCAAAATTTCCTATCAAAATAGGAAATTTTTCAAAATTTCCTATAAAAATAGGAAATTTTTCAAAATTTCCTATAAAAATAGGAAATTTTTCAAAATTTCCTATAAAAAAAGGAAATTTTTAAAATTTCCTATATAAATAGGAAATTTTTCAAAATTTCCTATAAAAATAGTAAATTTTTCAAAATTTCCTATAAAAATAGTAAATTTTTCAAAATTTCCTATAAAAATAGGAATTTTTTCAAAATTTCCTATAAAAATAGGAATTTTTTTCAAAATTTCCTATAAAAATAGGAATTTTTTCAAAATTTCCTATAAAAATAGGAATTTTTTTCAAAATTTCCTATAAAAATAGGAATTTTTTTCAAAATTTCCTATATAAATAGGAATTTTTTCAAAATTTCCTATAAAAATAGGAATTTTTTCAAAATTTCCTATAAAATAGGAAATTTTTAAAATTTCCTATAAAAATAGGAAATTTTTAAAATTTCCTATAAAAATAGGAAATTTTTAAAATTTCCTACAAAAATAGAAATTTTTCAAAATTTCCTATAAAAATAGGAAATTTTGAAAATTTCCTATAAAAATAGGAAATTTTGAAAATTTCCTATAAAAATAGGAAATTTTGAAAATTTCCTATAAAAATAGGAAATTTTGAAAATTTCCTATAAAAATAGGAAATTTTGAAAATTTCCTATAAAAATAGGAAATTTTGAAAATTTCCTATAAAAATAGGAAATTTTGAAAATTTCCTATAAAAATAGGAAATTTTAAAAATTTCCTATAAAAATAGGAAATTTTGAAAATTTCCTATAAAAATAGGAAATTTTGAAAATTTCCAATAAAAATAGGAAATTTTGAAAATTTCCTATAAAAATAGGAAATTTTGAAAATTTCCTATAAAAATAGGAAATTTTGAAAATTTCCTATAAAAATAGGAAATTTTGAAAGTTTCCTATAAAAATGGAAAATTTTGAAAATTTCCTATAAAAATGGAAAATTTTGAAAATTTCCTATAAAAATAGGAAATTTTGAAAATTTCCTATAAAAATAGGAAATTTTGAAAATGTCCTATAAAAATAGGAAATTTTGAAAATTTCCTATAAAAATAGGAAATTTTGTAAATTTCCTATAAAAATAGGAAATTTTGAAAATTTCCTATAAAAATAGGAAATTTTGAATATTTCCTATAAAAATAGGAAATTTTGAAAATTTCCTATAAAAATAGGAAATTTTGAAAATTTCCTATAAAAATAGGAAATTTTTGAAAATTTCCTATAAAAATAGGAAATTTTGAAAATTTCCTATAAAAATAGGAAATTTTGAAAATTTCCTATAAAAATAGGAAATTTTGAAAATTTCCTATAAAAATAGGAAATTTTGAAAATTTCCTATAAAAATAGGAAATTTTGAAAATTTCCTATAAAAATAGGAAATTTTGAAAATTGTTTGTTTTCGTTTATTTGAACAGATTTTGCTTTCCTTGTGACTGTGTGTACGTTGTACTTATGGTTATTATAATTTCATTTTCATTTTTGGCAATGCCCTTATGTTACCTTTTAGAAAGTTTTCATTTCGATTTTTGCTTTCTCTCACTTTTTGGCACCATAATGCGGGTCATTGTTAACGCAAGTACTTCTAATATCTATTCAAATACTGAAGAACAAGAACATGATTTAAAAAGAATGCAAACCACATAATTCCTTTGTTACCATTAATGTTTAGATTTTACAAGATTTTGTACATTAATGGTTATATAAATATATATAATAGGAAATTTTGAAAATTTCCTATAAAAATAGGAAATTTTGAAAATTTCCTATAAAAATTGGAAATTTTTCAAAATTTCCTATAAAAATAGGAAATTTTACAAAATTTCCTATAAAAATAGGAAATTTTTCAAAATTTCCTATAAAAATAGGAAATTTTTCAAAATTTCCTATAAAAATAGGAAATTTTTTCAAAAATATAAAAATAGGAAATTTTTCAAAATTTCCTATAAAAATAGGAAATTTTTCAAAATTTCCTATAAAAATAGGAAATTTTGAAAAATTTCCTATAAAAATAGGAAATTTTGAAAAATTTCCTATTTTTATAGGAAATTTTGAAAAATTTCCTATTTTTATAGGAAATTTTGAAAAATTTTTAAAAATAGGAAATTTTTCAAAATTTCCTATAATAATAGAAAATTTTTCAAAATTTCCTATAAAAATAGGAAATTTTGAAAATTTCCTATAAAAATAGGAAATTTTTCAAAATATCCTATAAAAATAGGAGATTTTTCAAAATTTCCTATAAAAATAGGAAATTTTTCAAAATTTCCTATAAAAATAGGAAATTTTTCAAAATTTCCTATAAAAATAGGAAATTTTTCAAAATTTCCTATAAAAATAGGAAATTTTTCAAAATTTCCTATAAAAATAGGAAATTTTTCAAAATTTCCTATAAAAAAAGGAAATTTTTCAAAATTTCCTATAAAAATAGGAAATTTTTCAAAATTTCCTATAAAAATAGGAAATTTTTCAAAATTTTCTATAAAAATAGGAAATTTTTCAAAATTTCCTATAAAAATAGGAAATTTTTCAAAATTTCCTATAAAAATAGGAAATTTTTCAAAATTTCCTATAAAAATAGGAAATTTTGAAAATTTCCTATAAAAATAGGAAATTTTGAAAATTTCCTATAAAAATAGGAAATTTTGAAAATTTCCTATAAAAATAGGAAATTTTGAAAATTTCCTATAAAAATAGGAAATTTTGAAAATTTCCTATAAAAATAGGAAATTTTGAAAATTTCCTATAAAAATAGGAAATTTTGAAAATTTCCTATAAAAATAGGAAATTTTGAAAATTTCCTATAAAAATAGTAAATTTTGAAAATTTCCTATAAAAATAGTAAATTTTGAAAATTTCCTATAAAAATAGGAAATTTTGAAAATTTCCTATAAAAATAGGAAATTTTGAAAATTTCCTATAAAAATAGGAAATTTTGAAAATTTCCTATAAAAATAGGAAATTTTGAAAATTTCCTATTAAAATAGGAAATTTTTCAAAATTTCCTATAAAAATAGGAAATTTTTCAAAAATTTCCTATAAAAATAGGAAATTTTGAAAATTTCCTATAAAAATAGGAAATTTTGAAAATTTCCTATAAAAATAGGAAATTTTGAAAATTTCCTATAAAAATAGGAAATTTTGAAAATTTCCTATAAAAATAGGAAATTTTGAAAATTTCCTATAAAAATAGGAAATTTTAAAAATTTCCTATAAAAATAGGAAATTTTGAAAATTTCCTATAAAAATAGGAAATTTTGAAAATTTCCTATAAAAATAGGAAATTTTGAAAATTTCCTATAAAAATAGGAAATTTTGAAAATTTCCTATAAAAATAGGAAATTTTGAAAATTTCCTATAAAAATAGGAAATTTTGAAAATTTCCTATAAAAATAGGAAATTTTGAAAATTTCCTATAAAAATAGGAAATTTTGAAAATTTCCTATAAAAATAGGAAATTTTGAAAATTTCCTATAAAAATAGGAAATTTTGAAAATTTCCTATAAAAATAGGAAATTTTGAAAATTTCCTATAAAAATAGGAAATATTGAAAATTTCCTATAAAAATAGGAAATTTTGAAAATTTCCTATAAAAATAGGAAATTTTGAAAATTTCCTATAAAAATAGGAAATTTTGAAAATTTCCTATAAAAATAGGAAATTTTGAAAATTTCCTATAAAAATAGGAAATTTTGAAAATTTCCTATAAAAATAGGAAATTTTGAAAATTTCCTATAAAAATAGGAAATTTTGAAAATTTCCTATAAAAATAGGAAATTTTGAAAATTTCCTATAAAAATAGGAAATTTTGAAAATTTCCTATAAAAATAGGAAATTTTGAAAATTTCCTATAAAAATAGGAAATTTTAAAAATTTCCTATAAAAATAGGAAATTTTGAAAATTTCCTATAAAAATAGGAAATTTTGAAAATTTCCTATAAAAATAGGAAATTTTGAAAATTTCCTATAAAAATAGGAAATTTTGAAAATTTCCTATAAAAATAGGAAATTTTGAAAATTTCCAATAAAAATAGGAAATTTTGAAAATTTCCTATAAAAATAGGAAATTTTTCAAAATTTCCTATAAAAATAGGAAATTTTTCAAAATTTCCTATAAAAATAGGAAATTTTTCAAAATTTCCTATAAAAATAGGAAATTTTTCAAAATTTCCTATAAAAATAGGAAATTTTTCAAAATTTCCTATAAAAATAGGAAATTTTTCAAAATTTCCTATAAAAATAGGAAATTTTTCAAAATTTCCTATAAAAATAGGAAATTTTTCAAAATTTCCTATAAAAATAGGAAATTTTTCAAAATTTCCTATAAAAATAGGAAATTTTTCAAAATTTCCTATAAAAATAGGAAATTTTGAAAATTTCCTATAAAAATAGGAAATTTTGAAAATTTCCTATAAAAATAGGAAATTTTTGAAAATTTCCTATAAAAATAGGCAATTTTGAAAATTTCCTATAAAAATAGGAAATTTTGAAAATTTCCTATAAAAATAGGAAATTTTGAAAATTTCCTATAAAAATAGGAAATTTTGAAAATTTCCTATAAAAATAGGAAATTTTGAAAATTTCCTATAAAAATAGGAAATTTTGAAAATTTCCTATAAAAATAGGAAATTTTGAAAATTTCCTATAAAAATAGGAAATTTTGAAAATTTCCTATAAAAATAGGAAATTTTGAAAATTTCCTATAAAAATAGGAAATTTTAAAAATTTCCTATAAAAATAGGAAATTTTGAAAATTTCCTATAAAAATAGGAAATTTTGAAAATTTCCTATAAAAATAGGAAATTTTGAAAATTTCCTATAAAAATAGGAAATTTTGAAAATTTCCTATAAAAATAGGAAATTTTGAAAATTTCCTATAAAAATAGGAAATTTTGAAAATTTCCTATAAAAATAGGAAATTTTGAAAATTTCCTATAAAAATAGGAAATTTTGAAAATTTCCTATAAAAATAGGAAATTTTGAAAATTTCCTATAAAAATAGGAAATTTTGAAAATTTCCTATAAAAATAGGAAATTTTGAAAATTTCCTATAAAAATAGGAAATTTTGAAAATTTCCTATAAAAATAGGAAATTTTGAAAATTTCCTATAAAAATAGGAAATTTTGAAAATTTCCTATAAAAATAGGAAATTTTGAAAATTTCCTATAAAAATAGGAAATTTTGAAAATTTCCTATAAAAATAGGAAATTTTGAAAATTTCCTATAAAAATAGGAAATTTTGAAAATTTCCTATAAAAATAGGAATTTTTGAAAATTTCCTATAAAAATAGGAAATTTTGAAAATTTCCTATAAAAATAGGAAATTTTGAAAATTTCCTATAAAAATAGGAAATTTTGAAAATTTCCTATAAAAATAGGAAATTTTGAAAATTTCCTATAAAAATAGGAAATTTTGAAAATTTCCTATGAAAATAGGAAATTTTGAAAATTTCCTATGAAAATAGGAAATTTTGAAAATTTCCTATAAAAATAGGAAATTTTGAAAATTTCCTATAAAAATAGGAAATTTTGAAAATTTCCTATAAAAATAGGAAATTTTGAAAATTTCCTATAAAAATAGGAAATTTTGAAAATTTCCTATAAAAATAGGAAATTTTGAAAATTTCCTATAAAAATAGGAAATTTTGAAAATTTCCTATAAAAATAGGAAATTTTGAAAATTTCCTATAAAAATAGGAAATTTTGAAAATTTCCTATAAAAATAGGAAATTTTGAAAATTTCCTATAAAAATAGGAAATTTTAAAAATTTCCTATAAAAATAGGAAATTTTGAAAATTTCCTATAAAAATAGGAAATTTTGAAAATTTCCTATAAAAATAGGAAATTTTGAAAATTTCCTATAAAAATAGGAAATTTTGAAAATTTCCTATAAAAATAGGAAATTTTGAAAATTTCCTATAAAAATAGGAAATTTTTCAAAATTTCCTATAAAAATAGGAAATTTTTCAAAATTTCCTATAAAAATAGGAAATTTTTCAAAATTTCCTATAAAAATAGGAAATTTTTCAAAATTTCCTATAAAAATAGGAAATTTTTCAAAATTTCCTATAAAAATAGGAAATTTTTCAAAATTTCCTATAAAAATAGGAAATTTTTCAAAATTTCCTATAAAAATAGGAAATTTTTCAAAATTTCCTATAAAAATAGGAAATTTTTCAAAATTTCCTATAAAAATAGGAAATTTTTCAAAATTTCCTATAAAAAATAGGAAATTTTTCAAAATTTCCTATAAAAATAGGAAATTTTTCAAAATTTCCTATAAAAATAGGAAATTTTTCAAAATTTCCTATAAAAATAGGAAATTTTTCAAAATTTCCTATAAAAATAGGAAATTTTTCAAAATTTCCTATAAAAATAGGAAATTTTTCAAAATTTCCTATAAAAATAGGAAATTTTTCAAAATTTCCTATAAAAATAGGGAATTTTTCAAAATTTCCTATAAAAATAGGGAATTTTTCAAAATTTCCTATAAAAATAGGGAATTTTTCAAAATTTCCTATAAAAATAGGAAATTTTTCAAAATTTCCTATAAAAATAGGAAATTTTTCAAAATTTCCTATAAAAATAGGAAATTTTTCAAAATTTCCTATAAAAATAGGAAATTTTTCAAAATTTCCTATAAAAATAGGAAATTTTGAAAATTTCCTATAAAAATGAGAAATTTTGAAAATTTCCTATAAAAATGAGAAATTTTGAAAATTTCCTATAAAAATAGGAAATTTTGAAAATTTCCTATAAAAACAGGAAATTTTGAAAATTTCCTATAAAAATGGGAAATTTAAAAAATTTTGAAATTTTCAAAATTTCGTATAAAAATAATTTTTTTGTAACAAATTTACTTGTATTTTTTTTATAGTTTATGAAATCTATGGAAATTTTTTATATTTACATATTGTATTTATAATGTAGTTTCCATATATTGTGTAAACTCTATAAAGGTTTCTTAACTTTTATGGCCAATTGCCGATAGGAAGCTCCACTGAAAACTATGATCTTTAACAATATTACACATGAGTCGACGGAGGTTTCTAAATTGGTGCGATTAATTACTGATAGATGGCGTCACTGTAAGTGATTCAAAATTAATTGAATTGTAAATTATGCATTTGATCATGTGTTGATAGTATAAAATCAATAAATTGATTCCACATTAATTGGATATATGTGTAATGTCTTTTCTTCAAATTTATATACGTTAGTGGCGCTCATATGGTACAACTATTTTATTATAAATTTCATATAAAACAATTTTCGAATATTAAATTAACTTATATTAAAGGTTTAACATTTTTGGAAACAAAATTATTATTTTATTATAATTTGTTTAATTAAATTTACATTTCCATTTTTTTTTCTTATATTTCCCACAAAAGTTCTGAATACCTTTAGGCACGAGTTTTTATTTGGGAACAAATTTATATGAATAATTTATGAAATTGAAAATAAATCAAAAATTATTTTTTTTTGTTTATATGTGAACGTCTGTCTGTCTATTGGATCAATAAACAAATTAAATCAAAATTTATTTTTTTAGTGTTTTTGGCTTCATTTTTTTTGCTTCTATTTATTTAATATTTATTTCTATTTAAATCATTTAACAATAAACATTTAATACGCTGTTACCTTTGGCTCTGGATGGATCGATCGATGGAATTATAAATTATGTTTTGATTAATATTTTGACATAAGTAAACAAAAACTTTTATCAATATTTAATTTATAAAAAAAAAGATTGAAAGCAAAAAAAAAATCAGAACAAATAAAAATAAATATTAATAAAATAAATAGAAAAAATGTGAAAAGAAAATGAAGACTTTGTATGAAGAAATTGAGGAAGTTTTATTGGAGGTAAAAAATTCTTTTGAGTGGAAATAAAATGGTTTAATGCCAGAAAGATTTAAATAGCAAGGAGTGTTTTGAATAAAGTAGTTATTTAGTTATGAAGGGAATTGAACAAAACTCGGCAAAATTCTAGCAAAAATCAGGCATAATAGACACAGAAATTAACATAACGGAGTGCCTACATAAAAGATTTTACAAAAGACTCTATAATATAAAGATGTTGCACTTTCATACATTGATTTGCCGTATGGTCGTTTTAAAAAGTCCCATTATGGTATGGTCGCTTTAAAAAGTCCTATTCAGAAACAAGTAAAGAAGACGATTATTCAATGTGAGAAAGTTAAGGCACACACACGAGCTTTTGAAATGTATGTTTGTTTGCGTTTATGTGTTTTTCATTGTTCTTTATCCATTTTAATTTCACATTTGACAGAAAAAAATGTATGGAGTGATATTATATTGTCTTCGCTTTTATCGTTACTGACGCTACTGAATGCCTTCATGTTAAAACCTTTAATGGCAGGATTTCTAAAAAATGTCAATGAGTTTGGATGAATTTGAACAAAATTTGAAAAAATTTCAATTAATTTTAATTTTTATGGAACAAATTTCATAAAATTTCAATGGGTTTTAAAATTTTTGTATTTTTTTAAGCTGAATACAATTACAAAATGTCAATGAGTTTGAATTAATTAGAACAAAATTTTAAAAAATTTCCATGGATTTTAAAATTTTTATATTTCACGGCTTAAGTTTTTTTTACTACTACAAAACGTCAGTGAGTTTTGATGAATTGGAACAAATTTAAAAAAATTTCTATGGATTTTAAAATTGTTATATTTCACAGCTTAAGTTTTTTTAAGCTTAATACAACTACCAAATGACAATGATTTTGGATAAATTGGAAGAAAATTTCAAAAAATTTCCATGGATTTGAAATTTTTTATATTTCACGGCTTAAGTTTTTTTTTAAGGTTAATACAACTAGAAAATGTCAATGAGTTTGGAACAATTTTAACAAAATTTCAAAAAATTTCCATGGATTTTAAAATTTTTATATTTCACAGCTTAAGTTTTTTTTTTAACTTAATACAACTACAAAATTTTTATATTTCACGGCTTAAGTTTTTTTAAGCTTAATACAACTACAAAATGTCAATGATTTTGGATGAATTTGAACAAAATGTCAAAAAATTTCCATGGATTTTAAAATTTGTATATTTTAAAGCTTAAGTTTTTTTTTTTTAGTTTAATACAACTACAAAATGTCGATGAGTTTGGATGAATTTGAACAAAATCTCAAAAAAATTTCCATGGATTTTAAAATTTTTGGATGAATTTGAACAAAATTTTAAAAAATTTCCAAAGATTTTAAAATTTTTATATTTCGCGGCTTAAGTTTTTTTTTTTTAATTTAATACAACTACAAAATGTCAATGAGTTTGGTTCAATTTTAACAAAATTTAAAACAATTTCCATGGATTTTAAAATTTTTATATTTTATTGCTTAAGTTTTTTTTTTTAGTTAAATACAACTACAAAATGTCAATGAGTTTGGATGAATTTGAACAAAATCTCAAAAAAATTTCCATGGATTTTAAAATTTTTGGATGAATTTGAACAAAATTTCAAAAAATTTCCATGGATTTTAAAATTTTTATATTTTACGGCTTAAGTATGAAACACAATTGGAACGAACGACCAATTTTTCGGAACGAATATTCGTCGTTAGAAATAGAACATATGGGTTTGTATGAGTGTGCTCACAATTAATGCGTACGACGAAATTCGTCGTGCGTATCGAACAGTGCGATAGGTTTATTTCTATTTCATGTGCAGACGAACGACGAATATAGAGTGGCTGTATTTCCTTTTTGCTGTAAACATTAAATATCGTATGTGTTCTTGTCAAATATTGTCACCTTTAAATTTGTAAACAAAAAATATTTATTGGAAATAAAATTAACTAAAAAAATTTATCTTGTGAAATAATCAAAGAACAAAATATAAAGAAATGCAAATGGTGTAAGTGCGCGATTTGTACGAAAGGGTGATTAGAATTCGCAAATCAAAAAATAAAAAAATTCAACAAAATGGCGTCAACAACGTTTATTCGTCCCAAATGTGTTCAATAGACGAATGTACAAGACGAATTTTTAAAACCGAATTCGTCGTGCTGGACGAAAATAGTCGTTCGTCCCAATTATGTTTCTACCTTTAAGTTTTTTTTAGCTTAATACAACTACAAAATGTCGATGAGTTTGGATGAATTTGAACAAAATTTCAAAAAATTTCCATGGATTTTAAAATTTTTGGATAAATTTTAACAAAATTTAAAAAAATTTCCATGGATTTTAAAATTTTTATATTTTACGGCTTAAGTTTTTTTTAAGTTTATACAGCTACAAAATGTCAATAAGTTTGGATGAATTTGAACAAAATTTAAAAAAATTTCCATGGATTTTAAAATTTGTGTATATCACGGCTTAAGTTTTGTTTTTAGTTTAATACAACTAGAAAATGTCAATGAGTTTGGATGAATTGGAACAAAATTTCAAAAAATTTCCATGGATTTTAAATTGTGTATATTTCACGGCTTAAGTTTTTTTTTTAACTTAAAACAACTACAAATTTTATTCTGAACACTCCTTAAATGATTTTAAGAAATATTTTATATAGAAACAAATATTTTATAAAATAAATTTATAAACAATTTAAACAAAAAAATTTAGTATTTATTTTAGTTTAAAGTTTTTTGTTCTAAAAATAAACAAAATTCTTAAAATTGCTCAATGACAGGTACAATCATGTTATAGTCATGTTTAATTTTAATTCTTTTATCAACTAAAACTAATCTCTAATTGAGGAAAATTTTCCTTTTGGACTTCAAAAAAATTCAAACTTTTTTTGGTCTAATTTCCTTACAAAATATTATGACATTTTATGTTTTATATGAAAAACGAAAATGTTTGTAAATTATATACCCAACGAGTGTTTATCAAAATATAAATTCTCACAATAAATAAAGATGAACACATCTCTATTTTAATACCCCTATACAGGTGGTCTTCATCTGTTTATTTCAGGAAAAATTTCTACCGAAAAAACAAAAACAACATAATAAAAACATTTATTTATTTATATGGTTTTATATTAGAAATAAATATAAACCCATCTTTATCATCATTGGATTACCAGAAAGACAAATCTATATGAGGTTTTTCTTAAGCACGTACCGGAGCAAAAACGTTTTGAAATGTGAATAAAGGCCCCGAAACTTTAATTTTATTAGAAAACATTTTAGCTGATTAAATAATGTTGAAATGAAAATATAAAAATTTTAAAATTTTAGTCAGGATATCTTTTTAGGCCTAAAATATTTCATTATACTAAAAATATAAGCAGGGAAACGGAATGTATGAAGTTGTAGGCTTTTTGCGCGTCTTCTACAAAACTCTAGATTAAATATTCTTATACTTAGGTTTATTTTAAACATTCTGACGTGGATTTTGAGTGCATATTTTTGCATATCTTATTTAAATAATACCATTTATATGCACATTTTTTTTCAATCTATTATATCATATGTTTTTTATGGAGTAACACAAGTTAAAAACTTAAAAAAAACAAGGAAATATATTTTAAATATCATTAAAACGGACTTTATTGCAAAGAAATTTTAATTTCCATCTGTTGGAAATTGGTCATACCAACTTAGAAACCCTCGTCGGCTTATGCGAAACAACTTTGCTAAATATCGTAGCATAAACAAATTAATAGTTCATGATTAAATTCAATTTGAGTAATTTTCAGTGGCGCCATCTGTCGGCACTTGGTAATACCGGCTTGGTTCGTCGGTTCATGCGCAAAAACTTTGCTAAAGATCATTACATGACCAATTTTGTATACATATAGAAGATGATAATTTATGTTATATATCATAAAAAGTGGGTTTTTATAGTAGTCCATCTTCCATTTTTCTCTACCGACAAATCTATTTAAGTGATGACCATTTGATTTCTCACAGTGTTCCCATTAGTACCCAAATTCAAATACGCATTTTAATAAAATGCCTTCAATAATAAATGCCTTACTTAAAAATTTTCTTTAACAAAAATGTCAAAAACAAACTTACAAAACTTTATAAAACTTTTTCGTTGATGTCAAACTAGACGAAGAAGTTCTATAATTCTATTAAGTAGCAAAAAATCCCCAGTTTCAAATTTAAGTCAACTAAAAAAATTTGCCTTAATCCATTTAATTATTTTCATTTTAAATTCGTTGCTTGCAACTGAGCACTCACTCACTCAGTCGTCAGTCAGTCAGTCATTCAATCATTAAGTAAGAAGAAAGTGTTTGTAGTTCTTAAAATCTCATTACATGTGTGTTGAAAAAAAAAAGAAATATGCTCTACTTGCTTGTCTGCTAAATTATCATAACTCAAGAGAGAAAGCATTAAGTGAGTTGGAGTTAAAAATGGAGTGTGAGTTAAATAAAATTTAAGTCATGTTAGACTAATGGATATCGATTTTATGTTTGTTATAAAATGTGGAACAATTTAAGTTTTTAGAATAACTTATAAAAGTCTCATACCCAAAATTAGGCACTAGTGGTATCTTTAAACTAATCACCAACTAAGACATGTAAAAACTAAGACAAAAACTAATAAATACACTAAGAAAATTTTCAATGTAAAAATTTTATATAGAAAATTTTGGTGTTAAAATTTTATATAGAAAATTTTCGATGTTAAAATTTTATATAGAAAATTTTCGATCTTAAAATATTATATAGAAAATTTTCGATGTTAAAATTTTAAATCGAAAATTTTGGTGTTAAAATTTTATATAGAAAATTTTCGATGTTAAAATTTTATATAGAAAATTTTCGATGTTTAAATTTTATATAGAAAACTTTCGATGTTTAAATTTTATATAGAAAATTTTCGATGTTAAAATTTTATATAGAAAATTTTCGATGTTAAAATTTTATATAGAAAATTTTCGATGTTTAAATTTTATATAGAAAATTTTCGATGTTTAAATTTTATATAGAAAATTTTCGATGTTAAAATTTTTTATAGAAAATTTTCGATGTTAAAATTTTATATAGAAAATTTTCGATGTTAAAATTTTATATAGCAAATTTTCGATGTTAAAATTTTATATAGAAAATTTTCGATGTTAAAATTTTATATCGAAAATTTTCGATGTTTAAATTTTATATAGAAAATTTTCGATGTTAAAATTTTATATAGAAAATTTTCGATGTTAAAATTTTATCTAGAAAATTTTCGATGTTAAAATTTTGTATAGAAAATTTTCACTGTTTAAATTTTATTTAGAAAATTTTCGATGTTAAAATTTTATATAGAAAATTTTCGATGTTTAAATTTTATATAGAAAATTTTCGATGTTAAAATTTTATATAGAAAATTTTCGATGTTAAAATTTTATATAGAAAATTTTCGATGTTAAAATTTTATGTAGAAAATTTTCACTGTTTAAATTTTATTTAGAAAATTTTCGATGTTAAAATTTTATATAGAAAATTTTCGATGTTAAAAATTGTTATAGAACATTTTCGTTGTTAAAATTTTATATAGAAAATTTTCGATGTTAAAATTTAATATAGAAAATTTTCGATGTTAAAATTTTATATAGAAAATTTTCGATGTTAAAATTTTATATAGAAAATTTTCGGTATTAAAATTTTCGATGTTAAAAATTGTTATAGAACATTTTCGTTGTTAAAATTTTATATAGAAAATTTTCGATGTTAAAATTTAATATAGAAAATTTTCGATGTTAAAATTTTATATAGAAAATTTTCGATGTTAAAATTTTATGTAGAAAATTTTCACTGTTTAAATTTTATTAAGAAAATTTTCGATGTTAAAATTTTATATAGAAAATTTTCGATGTTAAAAATTGTTATAGAACATTTTCGTTGTTAAAATTTTATATAGAAAATTTTCGATGTTAAAATTTAATATAGAAAATTTTCGATGTTAAAATTTAATATAGAAAATTTTCGATGTTAAAATTTTATATAGAAAATTTTCGGTATTAAAATTTTCGATGTTAAAAATTGTTATAGAACATTTTCGTTGTTAAAATTTTATATAGAAAATTTTCGATGTTAAAATTTAATATAGAAAATTTTCGATGTAAAAGTTTTATATAGAAATTTCTCTTTGTTAAAATTTTATATAGAAAATTTTCAATGTTAAAATTTTATATAAAAAAATTTCCATGTTAAAATTTTATATAGAAAATTTTCGACGTTAAAATTTTATATAGAAAATTTTGGATGTTAAAATTCTATATAGAAAATTTTCGACGTTAAAATTTTATATAGAAAATTTTCGATGTTAAAATTTTATAAAGAAAATTCACGATGTCAAATTTTATATAGAATATTTTCGATGTTAAAATTTTATATAGAAAATTTTCGGTCTTAAAATTTTATATAGAAAATTTTCGATGTTAAAATTTCATTTAGAAAATGTTCGATGTTAAAATATTATATAGAAAATTTTCGTATTTAAATTTTAAATAAAAAATTTTCGATGTTAAAATTTTATATAGAAAATTTTTGGTGGTAAAATTTTATATAGAATATATTCGATATTAAAATTTTATATAGAAAATATTCGATATTTAAATTTTATAAAGAAAATTTTCGATATTAAAACTTTATATAGAAAATATTTGAATTTAAAATTTTATATAGAAAATTTTCGATGTTTAAATTTTATAAAGAAAATTTCCGATGCTAAAATTTTATATAGCAAATTTCCGATGTTAAAATTTTATATAGAAAATTTTCGATGTTAAAATTTTATATGGAAAATTTTCGATGTTAAAATTTTATATAGAAAATTTTCGATGTATAAATTTTATATAGAACATTTTCGATGTTAAAATTTTATATAGAAAATTTTCGATGTTAAAATTTTATATAGAAAATTTTCGATCTTTAAATTTTATATAGACAATTTTTAATGCTCCACTGGGAGTCAAGGATAACAGAAGAAGAAGAAAGATTTTATATAGAAAAATTTCGAAGTTAAAATTTTATATAGAAAAGAAAGATTTTATATAGAAAATTTTCGAAGTTAAAATTTTATATAGAAAATTTTCGATGTTAAAATTTTATATAGAAAATTTTCGATGTTAAAATTTTATATAGAAAATTTTCGATGTTAAAATTTTATATAGAAAATTTTTGATGTTAAAATTTTATATAGAAAATTTTCGTTGTTTAAATTTTATATAGAAAATTTTCGTTGTTTAAATTTTATATAGAAATTTAAGGTTTTATCTTAGTCCATTTGATATCGACAATTTTCTGTATAAAATGTAAACATCGACAATTTTCTGTATAAAAAGTTAACATCGAAAATTTTCTATATAAAATTTTAACATCGAAAATTTTCTATTTAAAATTTTAACATCTTAAATTTTCTATATAAAACTTAAACATCGAAAAATTTCTTTATAAAATTTTAACATTGAAAATTTTTTATTTAAAATTTTAACATGGAAAATTTTCTACATAAAATTTTAACAAAACTTAAACATCGAAAAATTTCTATATAAAATTTTAACATTGAACATTTTTTATATAAAATTTTAACATCGAAAATTTTCTATATAAAATTTTAACATCGAATATTTTATATAAAAAATTTTAACATCGAAAATTTTCTATAAAAAATTTTATCATCGAAAATTTTCTATAAAAAATTTTAACATCGAAAATTTTCTATAAAAAATTTTAACATCGAAAATTTTCTATAAAAAATTTTAACATCGAAAATTTTCTATATAAAATTTCAACATCGAAAATTTTCTATATAAAATTTTAACATCGAAAAGTTTCTATATAAAATTTTAACACCGAAAATTTTCTATATACAATTTTAACATCGAAAAGTTTCTATATAAAATTTTAACACCGAAAATTTTCTATATAAAATTTTAACACCGAAAATTTTCTATATACAATTTTAACATCGAAAACTTCGTCTAAAAAATGTTGACATCGATAATTTTCTATATAAAATTTAAACATCGAATATTTCCTAAAAAAAAATTTTAACATGGAAAATTTTCTATATAAAATTTTAACAGTGAAAATTTTCTTTATAAAATTTTAACACCTTAAATTTTTTATCTAAAATTTTAACATCGAAAATTTTTTATATAAAATTTTAACATTGAAAATTTTCTAAATAAAATTTTAACATCGAAAATTTTCTATATAAAATTTTAACATCGAAAATTTTCTATATAAAATTTTAACATTGAAAATTTTCTATATAAAATTTTAACATCGAAAAATTTTTATCAAATATTTAGACATTAAAAATTTTCTATATAAAATTTAAACAACGAAAATTTTCTATATAAAATTTTAACATCGAAAATTTTCTATATAAAATTTTAATTCAGAAAATTTGTTAAAGACTAAGATATGGACTTACATATAGACTAAGGCATAGACTAAGACATAAATAATGCTACAGATGAAGATTAAGACATAGTCTATGACAAGGTCTAAATTGAAAACAAACATATTTAAGCTTCTATTCTTTAAAATACCCTTGACATTATTATTTTTAATAATGTTATTAAATCCCTTTAACAAATTTTCTGAATTCAAAATAACATCTCAAACCCAAATTTGAATGCCTAAAAAAATGTCCTTAGAAAGTTAAATATGGAAGCACTTAGACTTAAAGATGTAAGAACAAAAATTTAACAATGATTATAAAAATCACATGCCATTTAGAAGGAACCCTTAACAAATATAGCCTCTACGCTCTGTCTTTCCAATCATGATCCTAACGTTACATTGAAACGTGTGTATTAAGCTATTTTTTGAACAATAAAAGACTACATATAACGTTTTAAATCAAAGCTGCTGCTGCCTTTTGATGATGCCACGGCGTTTAAATTTCATTTGCCATAACGTTTTTAAAACATAATGATACCATCGCGCCCCCTTTTTTTATGGTTCGTAAAATGAAAACATAAAAAATTAAGTATGAATGAAAGAAAACCCATTAAAATCATTAATAACAAAGAAATGGCAAAACATTTAATTACGAGAACATGCTTGAGAAAATATTATTGTTATACGCTAGAAATAAATGTTAGAAAAACTTTTTCAAATTTGAATACAATGAATGATTCATTTAATAACAATTTAATTGATTTTTAAGTTCAAACAACAAAGCCTTCCTTCCACCTTTTTTTCATTTTAAATATTTGCCAATTTTGCTATAGAAAATTTATGAGTGTCGAATGAATATTCATGAAATTGTTTAAATAAACAATTTTTTCTTCTGTATATTTACAATTCAAATAAGTTTATTTTCTTTTTTATGTTTTTCTTTGGCTATTAAATTTTTAAAGAAAATTAAAGCAAAATTAATTTCTCGAAAAAAAATCGAAATTAAAGCCACCAGATGTTTAAGATGAAGATTAAACTGCATTACACCCTCATCTAACGCCCCTGTAATTTGTGCGAAAAATTTTAAACTAAACAAAACAATAGCTGCGAAAAACCACCAACAAGAACCACTACAAACATAGCAAGAAAAAGTCTTGGAAAAGGCATGAAGTACCCGTAAATCATATGTCGTTAAATTTACACTAAAGCCAACAAGATAAAGGTCAAATATTAAATTCTAGCTAACATCAAAACAAATTAATGAAACCATTAAGAGATACCGCTTAATATAAGTCGGACATTTATTTCCTAAATTATTACGGAAATGGACTTAACTTTTATAAACCCTTCTTTCTTACCCTATTCATATCTCTGCGTAGTATAATTAAATACTCGCTGGCTATTATGAAGACAATAGTTTGAGCTGATGCTGCGGAAAAAGATTCCTACAGCATTGGGAAGTCTTATATGGAGACGATTTTTCTAATAGTGAGACGTTTTTATACAAAGACGTCTTGTACTATACACAGGCGATCTGACTAATGACTGCCTTAAATCAACTTCTATGCCACATTACCCCCAGTTAAGCTAAACTATAATGATATTTTTAATAAAAACATTAACCGTCTTATACTAAAACAAGTAAGAAGTGCTATAGTCGGACAAGCCCGACCATACGATACCCTTCACCATTAAGGTCAAACGTGTTTTTTTATTGTAAGGTGTTTTCTATATAAAATTTAAACATCGAAAATTTTCTATATAAAATTTTCTATATAAAATTTAAACATCGAAAATTTTCGATATAAAATTTAAACATCGAAAATTTTCTATATAAAATTTAAACATCGAAAATTTTCTATATAAAATTTAAACATCGAAAATTTTCTATATAAAATTTAAACATCGAAAATTTTCTATATAAAATTTAAACATCGAAAATTTTCTATATAAAATTTAAACATCGAAAATTTTCTATATAAAATTTTAACATCGAAAATTTTCTGTATAAAATTTAAACATCGAAAATTTTCTGTATAAAATTTAAACATCGAAAATTTTCTATATAAAATTTAAACATCAAAAATTTTCTATATAAAATCTAAACATCGACAATTTTCTATATAAAATTTAAACATCGAAAATTTTCTATATAAAATTTTAACATCGAAAATTTTCTATATAAAATTTAAACATCGTAAATTTTCTATATAATATTTAAACATCGAAAATTTTCTATATAAAATTTAAACATCGAAAATTTTCTATATAAAATTTAAGCATCGAAAATTTTCGATATAAAATTTAAACATCGAAAATTTTCGATATAAAATTTAAACATCGAAAATTTTCGATATAAAATTTAAACATCGAAAATTTTCGATATAAAATTTAAACATCGAAAATTTTCGATATAAAATTTAAACATCGAAAATGTTCTATATAAAATTTAAACATCGAAAATGTTCTATATAAAATTTAAACATCGAAAATGTTCTATATAAAATTTAAACATCGAAAATGTTCTATATAAAATTTATGCATCGAAAATTTTCTATAGAAAATTTTAACATCGAAAATTTTCTATAGAAAATTTTAACATCGAAAATTTTCTATAGAAAATTTTAACATCGAAAATTTTCTATAGAAAATTTTAACATCGAAAATTTTCTATAGAAAATTTTAACATCGAAAATTTTCTATAGAAAATTTTAACATCGAAAATTTTCTATAGAAAATTTTAACATCGAAAATTTTCTATAGAAAATTTTAACATTGAAAATTTTCTATAGAAAATTTTAACATTGAAAATTTTCTATAGAAAATTTTAACATTGAAAATTTTCTATAGAAAATTTTAACATCGAAAATTTTCTATAGAAAATTTTAACATCGAAAATTTTCTATATAAAATTTTAACATCGAAAATTTTCTATAGAAAATTTTAACATCGAAAATTTTCTATAGAAAATTTTAACATCGAAAATTTTCTATATAAAATTTTCACCTTGAAAATTTTCTATATAAAATTTAAACATCTAAAATTTTCTATATAAAATTTAAACATCTAAAATTTTCTATATAGAATTTAAACATCGAAAGTTTTCTATATAAAATTTAAACATCAAAAGTTTTATATATAAAATTTAAATATCGAAAGTTTTCTATATAAAATTTAAACATCGAAAGTTTTCTATATAAAATTTAAACATCGATCATTTTCTATATACAATTTTAGCATCGAAAATTTTCTATATAAAATTTTAGCATCGAAAATTTTCTATATAAAATGTAAACATCGAATATTTTTTATATAAAATTTTAACATCGAAAATTTTCTATATAAAATTTTAGCATCGAAAATTTTCTATATAAAATTTAAACATCGAAATTTTCTATATAAAATTTTAACATCGAAAATTTTCTATATAAAATTTTAACATCGAAAATTTTCTATATAAAATTTCAACATCGAAAATTTTCTATTTATAATTTGAACATCGAAAATTTTCTATATAAAATTTAAACATCGAAAAATTTCGATATAAAATTTTTACATCGAAAATTTTAGATATTTTTATAATAATAATTAATTTTAATATCGAAAATTTTCTATATGAAATTATAACATCGAAAATTTTCTTTATAAAATTTTAACATCGAAAATTTTCTGTATAAAATTTTAACATCGAAAATTTTCTATATAAAATTTTAACATCGAAAATTTTCTATATACAATTTAAACATCGAAAATTTTCTATTTATAATTTAAACATCGAAAATTTTCTATATAAAATTTAAACACTGAAAATTTTCGATCTAAAATTTTAACATCGAAGAGTTTCTATAGAATATTTTAACATCAAAAATTTTTTATATAAAATTTTAACATCGAAAAATTTCTATATAAAATTTAAAATCAATCATTTTAACACCGAAAATTTTCTATATAGTCGATGTCTTAATTTATATCTCAGCCTTAGTCTATGGCTTAGTCTATGTCTGAGTCTATGTCTTAGTCTATGTCTTAGTCTATGTCTTAGTCTATATCTTAGTCTATGTCTTAGTCTATGTCTTAGTCTATGTCTTAGTCTATGTCTTAGTCTATGTCTTAGTCTATGTCTTAGTCTATGTCTTAGTCTATGTCTTAGTCTATGTCTTAGTCTATGTCTTAGTCTATGTCTTAGTCTATGTCTTAGTCTATGTCTTAGGCTATGTTTTGGTTTATGTCTTAGTCTGTATCTTAGTCTATGTCTTAGTTTATGTCTTAGTCTATGTCTTAGTCTATGTCTTAGTCTATATCGTAGTATATGTCTTAGTCTATGTCTATGTGTAAGTCTATATCATAAAGCCTTTTTCCCATCTTCTATTGGATCTTTTACTCAGCTTCTATACAGCCTTTTACTCGGACTCTGTTAAGATTTGATATAGTGCTCTTTGAAGTCGTATACCAGAGTCTAAAGAGTCATATCAGATTAAAAGAAAAGTCAGATTCCTGGCTCTTCAGAGTCTTAAATTTTATCAGATATCGTGGAGTCTTATACAGAAATAGAAGAGTTTATATAGTTTTGCTAGTCTGGGCAATATTGTACTTCCAACCCTGGATTCAAACTATCACTCTTGCTGATGATACCATAAACACTTTCGTGAATGTCATATGTGGGTTCATGCCGACACATTCTCTCAACCTAAAGCCCCAGCCAGACCGCAATTTCCACACTCCTACATAGATCCATACAATTGTTTGTTTTAGAAAGAAAAATAGCAAAAAGACAAAGAAAAATTGTTTGTTCGCCTTCAGAAAAGTGTAAAGCATTTTGCCACTTCCACCACCTGCAGTTTTCGCTTTAAACGAAAAATTCCTTTTATTTTTCATCCTCTAAACCACAAAATGAACTTAAGATTTGTTTGCTTAAATTTCAGTTACTTTTAAATTATTTCTCAAACTTAAAAGAAACGTGAACTTCTAAATAAGGAAGAAATTTCTGCTGAAAATGCCTTGAGCTGTAGAAGAAATGAAAATTTCCTTTTGTTTTATTTTTATTCGGATAAATCAAAGTTAAAATCAAATTTAGATTTAACCGAAATAAATAAAAGAAATCAAAGAAAACTTGATTATCTCTTCTTATCACTTGTTTTCATTTTATTGAAGCGAAATCATTATTACGAGGGGGTGGGAGCAGGCGTTAGAGGAAATAAGGAGCTGGCAATAATTGGCAACATTTGGTGTTAAGATTTTATTGAATGATTATGCGAATGATGGTAGTGGTGTTATAACAAAAATGGATACTTTGTTCTTTATATTTTGGAAATTGTTGTTTTACAACTTAAATGAGTATTTTTTTATATGTGAAATTTGTAATTTTCTGTCTAATACTTAGAGGTTGTAATAAATATAAGCATTTTAAGCCCTCAAGATATTTTTCATTGATTTATTTTATTGGATTTTTGTTTTAATAAAATCAACTTTATAAATTACTTTTACTTCTTATGTTTAATGCTATTGGAGTTATAAGCACTAAAATGGCAACATTTCATAAAAAAATTTTCTATAGAAAATTTTTCGTTAAAAAAAATTTTCTATAGAAAATTTTTCGTTAAAAAAAAATTTTGTATAGAAAATTTTTCGTTAAAAAAAATTTTGTATAGAACATTTTTCGTTAAAAAAAATTTTGTATAGAAAATTTTTCGTTGAAAAAAAATTTTGTATAGAAAATTTTTCGTTAAAATTTTTCGTTAAAAAAATTTTTTTATGAAATGTTGCCATTTTAGTGCTTATAACTCCAATTGCATTAAACATAAGAAGTAAAAGTAATTTATAAAGTTGATTTTATTAAAACAAAAATCCTATAAAATAAATCAATGAAAAATATCTTGAGGGCTTAAAATGCTTATATTTATTACAACCTCTAAGTAAAATTTTTTTTTAACGAAAAATTTTCTATAGAAAATTTTTTTTTTAACGAAAAATTTTCTATAGAAAATTTTTTTTTTAACGAAAAATTTTCTATAGAAAATTTTTTTTAACGAAAAATTTTCTATAGAAAATTTTTTTTTAACGAAAAATTTTCTATAGAAAATTTTTTTTTAACGAAAAATTTTCTATAGAAAATTTTTTTTTAACGAAAAATTTTCTATAGAAAATTTTTTTTTTAACGAAAAATTTTCTATAGAAAATTTTTTTTTAACGAAAAATTTTCTATAGAACAATTTTTTTAACGAAAAATTTCTATAGAACAAATTTTTTAACGAAAAATTTTCTATAGAAAAATTTTTTTAACTAAAAATTATCTATAGAAATTTTTTTAATGAAAAATTTTCTATAGAAAAATTTTTTAATGAAAAATTTCCTATAGAAAAATTTTTTAATGAAAAATTTTCTTCCGAAAAATTTTTTTAAATAAAAATTTTCTATAGAAAAACTTTTTTAACTAAAAATTTTTTATAGAAAACTTTTTTTAACGACAAATTTTCTATAGAAAAATTTTTTTAACGAAAAATTTTCTATAGAAAAATTTGTTTAACGAAAAATTTTCTATAGAAAATTTTTTCTAATGAAAACTTTTCTATAGAAAAAATATTTTAATGAAAAATTTTATATAGAAAAAATTTTTTAATGAAAAATTTTATATAGAAAAAATTTTTTAACGAAAAATTTTCTATAGAAAAAATTTTTTAACGAAAAATTTTCTATAGAAAAATTTTTTTAACGAAAAATTTTCTATCGAAAATTTTTTTTAACGAAAAATTTTCTATAGAAAGATTTTTTAACGAAAAATTTTCTATAGAAAGATTTTTTAACGAAAAATTTTCTATAGAAAGATTTTTTAATGAAAAATTTCCTATAGAAAAATTTTTTAACGAAAAATTTTCTATCGAAAAATTTTTTTAACGAAAAATTTTCTATCGAAAAATTTTTTTAACGAAAAATTTTCTATAGAAAAATTTTTTTAACGAAAAATTTTCTTTAGAAAAATTTTTTTAACGAAAAGTTTTCTATAGAAAATTTTTTTTAACGAAAAATTTTCTATAGAAACATTTTTTTAACGAAAAATTTTCTATAGAAACATTTTTTTAACGAAAAATTTTCTATAGAAAAATTTTTTAACGAAAAATTTTCTATAGAAAAATTTTTTAACGAAAAATTTTCTATAGAAAAATTTTTTAACGAAAAATTTTCTATAGAAAAATTTTTTAACGAAAAATTTTCTATAGAAAAATTTTTTAACGAAAAATTTTCTATAGAAAAATTTTTTAACGAAAAATTTTCTATAGAAAATTTTTTTAACGAAAAATTTTCTATAGAAAAATTTTTTTAATGAAAAATTTTCTATAGAAAAATTTTTTTTAACGAAAAATTTTCTATAGAAAAATTTTTTTAACGAAAAATTTTCTATAGAAAAATTTTTTTAACGAAACATTTTCTATAGAAAAATTTTTTTAACGAAAAATTTTCTATAGAAAAATTTTTTTAACGAAAAATTTTCTATAGAAAAATTTTTTTAACGAAAAATTTTCTATAGAAAAATTTTTTTAACGAAAAATTTTCTATAGAAAAATTTTTTTAACGAAAAATATTCTATAGAAAAATTTTTTTAACGAAAAATTTTCTATAGAAAAATTTTTTTAACGAAAAATTTTCTATAGAAAATTTTTTTTAACGAAAAATTTTCTATAGAAAAATTTTTTTAACGAAAAATTTTCTATAGAAAAATTTTTTTAATGAAAAATTTTCTATAGAAAAATTTTTTTAACGAAAAATTTTCTATAGAAAAATTTTTTTAACGAAACATTTTCTATAGAAAAATTTTTTTAACGAAAAATTTTCTATAGAAAAATTTTTTTAAAGAAAAATTTTCTATAGAAAAATTTTTTTAACGAAAAATTTTCTATAGAAAAATTTTTTTAACGAAAAATTTTCTATAGAAAAATTTTTTTAACGAAACATTTTCTATAGAAAAATTTTTTTAACGAAAAATTTTCTATAGAAAAATTTTTTTAACGAAAAATTTTCTATAGAAAAATTTTTTTAACGAAAAATTTTCTATAGAAAAATTTTTTTAATGAAAAATTTTCTATAGAAAAATTTTTTTTAACGAAAAATTTTCTATAGAAAAATTTTTTTAACGAAAAATTTTCTATAGAAAAATTTTTTTAACGAAAAATTTTCTATAGAAGATTTTTTTTAACGAAAAATTTTCTATAGAAGAGTTTTTTTTAACGAAAAATTTTCTATAGAAGAGTTTTTTTTTAACGAAAAATTTTCTATAGAAGAGTTTTTTTTAACGAAAAATTTTCTATGGAAAAATTTTTTTAACGAAAAATTTTCTACAGAAAAATTTTTTTAACGAAAAATTTTCTATAGAAAAATTTTTTTAACGAAAAATTTTCTATAGAAAAATTTTTTTAACGAAATATTTTCTATAGAAAAATTTTTTTAATGAAAAATTTTCTATAGAAAAATTTTTTTAACGAAAAATTTTCTATAGAAAAATTTTTTAACGAAAAATTTTCTATAGAAAAATTTTTTTAACGAAAAATTTTCTATAGAAAAATTTTTTTAACGAAAAATTTTCTATAGAAAAATTTTTTTAACGAAAAATTTTCTATAGAAAAATTTTTTTAACGAAAAATTTTCTATAGAAGATTTTTTTTTAACGAAAAATTTTCTATAGAAGAGTTTTTTTTTAACGAAAAATTTTCTATAGAAGAGTTTTTTTTTAACGAAAAATTTTCTATAGAAGAGTTTTTTTTAACGAAAAATTTTCTATAGAAAAATTTTTTTAATGAAAAATTTTCTATAGAAAAATTTTTTTTAACGAAAAATTTTCTATAGAAAAATTTTTTTAACGAAAAATTTTCTATAGAAAAATTTTTTTAACGAAACATTTTCTATAGAAAAATTTTTTTAACGAAAAATTTTCTATAGAAAAATTTTTTTAACGAAAAATTTTCTATAGAAAAATTTTTTTAACGAAAAATTTTCTATAGAAAAATTTTTTTAATGAAAAATTTTCTATAGAAAAATTTTTTTTAACGAAAAATTTTCTATAGAAAAATTTTTTTAACGAAAAATTTTCTATAGAAGAGTTTTTTTTAACGAAAAATTTTCTATAGAAAAATTTTTTTAACGAAAAATTTTCTACAGAAAAATTTTTTTAACGAAAAATTTTCTATAGAAAAATTTTTTTAACGAAAAATTTTCTATAGAAAAATTTTTTTAACGAAATATTTTCTATAGAAAAATTTTTTAATGAAAAATTTTTTATAGAAAAATTTTTTTAACGAAAAATTTTCTATAGAAAAATTTTTTTAACGAAAAATTTTCTATAGAAAAATTTTTTTAACGAAAAATTTTCTATAGAAAATTTTTTTTAACGAAAAATTTTCTTTAGAAAATTTTTTTTAACGAAAAATTTTCTTTAGAAATTTTTTTTTTAACGAAAATTTTCTATAGAACAATTTTTTTAACGAAAAATTTTCTATAGAAAATTTTTTTTAAGCGAAAAATTTTCTATAGAAAGATTTTTTAACGAAAAATTTCCTATAGAAAAATTTTTTTAACGAAAAATTGTCTATAGAAATTTTTTTTTTAACGAAAAATTGTCTATGGAAATTTTTTTTTAACGAAAAATTTTCTATAGAAAATTTTTTTTAACGAAAAATTTTCTATAGAAAAATTTTTTTAACGAAAAATTTTCTATAGAAAAATTTTTTTAACGAAAAATTTTCTATAGAAAAATTTTTTTAACGAAAAATTTTCTATAGAAAAATTTTTTTAACGAAAAATTTTCTATAGAAAAATTTTTTTAACGAAAAATTTTCTATAGAAGATTTTTTTTTAACGAAAAATTTTCTATAGAAGAGTTTTTTTTAACGAAAAATTTTCTATAGAAGAGTTTTTTTTTAACGAAAAATTTTCTATAGAAGAGTTTTTTTTAACGAAAAATTTTCTATAGAAAAATTTTTTTAACGAAAAATTTTCTACAGAAAAATTTTTTTAACGAAAAATTTTCTACAGAAAAATTTTTTTAACGAAAAATTTTCTATAGAAAAATTTTTTTAACGAAAAATTTTCTATAGAAAAATTTTTTTAACGAAATATTTTCTATAGAAAAATTTTTTTAATGAAAAATTTTCTATAGAAAAATTTTTTTAACGAAAAATTTTCTATAGAAAAATTTTTTTAACGAAAAATTTTCTATAGAAAAATTTTTTTAACGAAAAATTTTCTATAGAAAAATTTTTTTAACGAAAAATTTTCTATAGAAAAATTTTCTATAGAAAAATTTTTTTAACGAAAAATTTTTTTAACGAAAAATTTTCTATAGAAAAATTTTTTTAACGAAAAATTTTCTATAGAAAAATTTTTTTAACGAAAAATTTTCTATAGATAAATTTTTTTAAAGAAAAATTTTCTATAGAAAATTTTTTTAACGAAAAATTTTCTATAGAAAATTTTTTTAACGAAAAATTTTCTATAGAAAATTTTTTTAACGAAAAATTTTCTATAGAAAAAATTTTTTAACGAAAAATTGTCTAAAGAAAAATTTTTTTAACGAAAAATTTTCTATAGAAAAATTTTTTTAACGAAAAATTTTCTATAGAAAAATTTTTTTAACGAAAAATTTTCTATAGAAAAATTTTTTTAACGAAAAATTTTCTATAGAAAAATTTTTTTAACGAAAAATTTTCTATAGAAAAATTTTTTTAACGAAAAATTTTCTATAGAAAAATTTTTTTAACGAAAAATTTTCTATAGAAAAATTTTTTTAACGAAAAATTTTCTATAGAAAAATTTTTTTAACGAAAAATTTTCTATAGAAAAATTTTTTTAACGAAAAATTTTCTATAGAAAAATTTTTTTAACGAAAAATTTTCTATAGAAAAATTTTTTTAACGAAAAATTTTCTATAGAAAAATTTTTTTAACGAAAAATTTTCTATAGAAAAATTTTTTTATCGAAAAATTTTCTATAGAAAAATTTTTTATTGAAAAATTTTCTATAGAAAAATTTTTTTAACGAAAAATTTTTTACCTCTTAATTATGCACCCTCAAAACATAATTACATAACAAAAATTAATAAATTACCTTATTTTAATTTTATAAGCATTTGTGAGTACACCTTCCTAACCACTTATCAAAACAATTGAACAAACTTTTTAATGAATTATAAACTCATATTTTCCTGCCAGTGGCCTCCTGTTCCTCCTCCTTGAGGACATGTTAATTAATGTAATTTCCACATACAAACATTCTCATTTAGTGATTTTCGTAAACTTTCGAATGCCAGCAGTTGATGCCGTAACTAAGTAATTGATAAAAGTTTCAGGGAACAATTCATCCATCATTCATTTTTTCAAACTCAAGTGACATTTGAAGCATGAAAATAGTCAAACTTTGATTTGCATAAAAAACAAACATTTTGTAAAAAGTTTTTGTTAAATTTTTTTTGTTATCTAAACTTTATGTCCTTTAGCTTAAATAACAAATGCGAAAAAGTTTTGAAATTTTTATTTTTGTTTAAATCGGAAATTATTTTTGAATAAAATTTATCTGAAATTTGTTGGGAACTTATGGAAAATCTTCTCTATTGTTTGATGAATAGAAAGAAATTACTAATTTTATTTTAAACAGCATTTGCGATTCAATAAACAAACGTGATTATTTTGAAAACTTATTAGAAAAAGGTGTTGTTCCGAGATATTAGACAGGAAATAAGTCTTTAATAAAGGAAAAATAAAGTAATTTTTCTTTAGAAATTGTTAAAGTATTTTCTTTAAATCACAAATAAATTTCATGTATAACAAGTAAGAAAAGCTATAGTCGGTCAAGCCTGACTATATGATACCCTTCACTGCTAAGGTCAAATGTGGACCAACAATTTAACAAGTTTTCTTTGTGTCTTAGAGATATACATACATATACTATGTGCTATTTTTTCAAAATTTCGAGATTTCTGTCATTTCCGGCTAAGGGCCTGACATGGAAGCTAGGGTCAATTGTGGACCGATTGTTACCAAGTTTTGGTTATTGGTTTATAAATACAAAATATTTATTTGCGCAAAGTTTTAGTAATTAAATGCATTTATCTTTAGAGTTATAAACGTTTTTGTGCTTTTATTTGTACATAAACGTCTTTTGAGAATGTGTCTTGTATGGGAGGTATGGTCAAATACGGGCCGATTCCTACAAAATTAGATACACTGATTAAGGTAATCATAGGCAATATTTGTGCTGAATATTATTAAAATACAAGTAAATTTGTGACTGTAAAGGACCAAAAACTCTATTCCGGGAAGGCATCCTCTATGGGAGGTACCCGAAATAGTAAGCCGATTTTGCTCAAAAAGGCATATAGGCATCGTCCTTGGACCAAAATATGAGCCTGTGCCAAATTTCATCAAATTATCTTTACAGTTACCACCTGTACAATGATAACAAGCTTACATGGATAACACTGCTCTGCAAAAATTCCTTTTAATAAAACTATGCGGACTATATGGATCTTGATGCGCTAAACTCAAAACCGTTTTCGGTTTTTCTCCATGAGATCTGGATTTTTTTTATGAGCGTGGCAAATTTTTCCCCTTAAATTAGTCAGGTACGGAGACCTATTTCGTGTGTTTTAATTTTGAAAATCGGATGAGTCGTTCTCGAGTTAGGACGAAATAGGTCTCCGTACCTGACTAATTTAAGAGGAAAAATTTACCACGCCCATAAAAAAATCCAGATCTGATGGAAAAAAAACCGACAACGGATCTGAGTTTAGCGCATCAAAATCCATGTAGTCCACATAGTTTTATTAAAAGGAGGATTTGGCAGCAGAGCAGTGCAACCGGCCAGCCAGCCAGCCGGACGGACATCGTTAAAACAACTCAGGGAGTGACTCTAAGCCGATTGGTATACTAAAAGGTGGGTCTCAGACCAATATTTCTATGCGTTACAAACATCAGCACAAACCCAATATACCCTTTCCACCTATGGTGGTGAAGGGTGTAAAAACCCCTAAATTTCTTACTTTCCCTTAATCCTTAAAATTTCAAAACACCGGAACTAAAAACTATTTCCTACATAATTTTGTTTTACAACTTCCTTTTACAGAAAACTCATAACCATTCAACTGTCTAGTCCTTTTAATATTTCATCACACATATTAAGTTTCTAGATTCATTTATTTCTTCCCCTATTCCTTTCCGTTCCCTCATAATCAAACCCTTTAATTAAATGGCCTCAAACGAAAACAAATGCCCTAGAAAAACTCCTTAAATTAAGCATAAAAACTTTGGTTTTTACTATAAAAAGGTGGGAAATAGAAAAGGATTTTCTATCGATTCTTCAATCACTCACTCACTTTCAATTCTATTAAATGTTATTTTCATTCTTTATGAAATATCATAAGGTTTTATGACTAAATTTTACTCATATTGAAAGTTTCCTTAAGGAAAATTGAAATAAAAAATGTTGCCTTGCCTTGAAGTTGTTGCTCGTTGTTGGTTTATTCATGATTTTTTGGGATTGTAAAGTAATTTAATACAAAAATGTGTATAGACATGTACATACAAAATATACTTAGATATACAAACTTACAAAAAAACAAGTAAGAAAGCGCTATAGTCGGTCAAGCCGACCATACGATACCCTTCACCACTAAGGTCAAAGGTGTTATTTTTCCTGTATAAAGACAAATATTTGCTAAATTTTGCCATCATACAAACATTTTCTCAAAACGTCATTTGGACTTATATGAGAGCTAGGGTCAAATGTGGACCGATTATCTCGAAATTTGGCAAATTGATTACAGTTGTTACAAAAATTATGTATGCAAAAAATAAACTCAAAAATTTCATTATCTTTAGATTTACGAGCGTTTTAGTGATTTTTTGTCTCATTTAGTGCGTTTTTGAAGAAGAGTTTGTATGGAAGCTATGGTCAAATGTGGACCGATTTCAACGAAATTTGGTACAGTGATTTAAGTTTACATAAGCAGTATCTGTTTTAAATTTCATGAAAAAATATTGATATTTGTGGCCAATATAGCAATTCCGGGAAGTGGGACCTATGGGAGGTACCATAAATAATGAACCGAATTTGACCAATTTCAATAGCCATGGTCCCATTATCAAAAAAATTATCTGTGCCAAATTTCATCAAATTATCTTTAGAATTGCGACCTGTAGTTTGATTACAAGGTTTACATGGGGGTCCAGCCAGCCAGACGGACGGACGGACGGACATCGCTAAATCGACTCAGAAAGTGATTCTAAGTCTATTGGTATACTAAAAGGTGGGTCTAAGACAAATATTTCTATGCGTTACAAACATCAGCACAAACTTATAATACCCTTTCCACCTATGGTGGTGAAGGGTATAAAAAACCCAGTGAACAAAACTTTGGGAAATCAAATGAAATTTTACTAAAGGGTGGTTTAATTGTAAGGGCCGATGTTGAATGTGAACCACACCTAAACGAAAAGTTTTTTCCGAATTTTATTTGACATTTCTCTATTTCTGACTTACTTAATTTAAACCATGGCGATACACAATCCAACAACGTGTTAAAGTTATTCAAATCAAAATGCATATCGTGCACTTCGTGATTTTTTTGGTCAAGTTGATCGTACAATCGCAAAAATCGTGGAAAAATTCGAGCAAACCGGGTCTGTAGGAGATGTGAGAATACCAGTGCATGCTCGTACAGCTCGTACTGCAGAAAATATTGCTACTGTTCCCGATAGTGTGGCTGAAGAGCCGTACTCCTCAACTCGTCGTCGTGCTCAACAATTGCATCTCTCACGCTCGTCGTTGATGAACATTATGCATAAAGACTTGCATTTACACGCTTTCAAGGTGCAATTGGCTCAAGAACTAAAGCCTCTTGACCATTCCAAACGTCGTGAATGGGCAGAATGGTGACAAGAAATGGCTATAGTGGATGATCAATTTTCGAAGAAAATCATCTTCAGTGATGAGGCACATTTTTACCTCAGTGGATTCGTCAATAAACAGAATTGCCGCATTTGGGCGAATGAGAATCCAAGAGTTATTGTCGAAAAACCAATGCACCCACAAAGAGTGACTGTTTGGTGCGGTTTATGGGCTGGCGGCATCATCGGGTCGTATTTTTTCCAAAATGAGGCCGGTCAGGCAGTTACTGTGAATGTTGTTCGCTATCGTGAGATGATAACGAACTTTTTATGGCCCGAATTCGAAGATATGGATGTGGACGATATGTGGTTTCAGCAGGACGGTGCCACTTGCCACACAGCTAACGAAACGATGGCTCTTTTGCGCAACAAATTCAATGGCCGTGTTATCTCACGTAATGGCGATGTCAATTGGCCGCCAAGATCATGTGATTTTACACCTTTGGACTTTTTTCTTTGGGGTTATTTGAATGAAAAGGTGTACGTCAATTCAAGAGCTAAAGGATGAGATAATTCGGCACATTAACAGCATAGAACCTCCATTATGCCTCAGGGTCATCGAAAATTTGGACCATCGGATGGAGGTGTGCCGCCGTGGTCGCGGCGCCCATTTGGCCGATATTTTATTCCATACATAATTGAGTAATACCAATATATCTTAATAAAATAAAACTACAATTATTTCCTAAATAGTTTGTGTTTTATTCAAAATCAATATCGGCCCTTGAAATTTAACCACCCGATATATTACATTAGTGTATTGCACTAGGATTCCAACTTATTGCCATTATTTATTATTGTAACAAGTAAGAGTCTTATATTCGGCTGTGCAGAATCTTATATATTCACCATCAAATTGTGTTAAATTTAGAATCACATCTCATATATCTACGAGGGTGGAGCTAATTCAAAATGTGGACTGAATTCAAAAATTGTTACGCTAGTTGGTATTGTTGGCAAAATCTTTGGACTAAGTATTGTTACGTTTTTCTTCAAAAAGAAGTGTATTTGCATTTGATCCCAAACCTGTTACATTTATTTATTAATGTAACAGATCAATTTATTGATAAAAAGCCAAAAAATGTTTGCGGAGAAACCAAATTCCTCGACGCGTTCCGATGGTTGGTTAAAAACGTGGAAGGAATTCTTTTTGCAAACAACCGTAATCAAATTAAAACACTTGTAGTATGTAGTTTTACAAAGCAATACTTTTATTAACTTTAGAGTTAATCACTTAAAACACACTTTCACAAATACTGTAAGTAAACTTCACAAAACTGCTTTACAAATACTCTTAGTCACACTATTCTCTTTATACGCGTCTTAGTTAAAAACTGTTTCCACAATACTCGTTCGTCGGCCTTATATAGTAGAGAAGAGAATTTCTAGCAATTTCTGCAGACGTAAACAAAGAGCAGCTGTAGTTGATTACACTAACAATGTAAGCCACATTCATGTGTGTTCCACTACATTCTCACATGATCAAGAACACACTCACACATACGTTGTATAAACAGATTATCTGAAGTTAACAGTAACAGAGAGAGAGAGAGAGAGAATGTAGATAAAAGAGAAACATGTTGCTATACTCTTTACTGTACATAAGAGAAACATGTTGGTCTGCTTATTGACATAAGGTCTATTCGTTTACTTTCCAGTAAAAGTCCAGTAAGCTGAGTATTTACTGAGTAAATGAACGAATTTACTCTCACCAAATCATTTGTACAAGAAAAGTAAACGAACAGAAAATTTGTAAAAATCCAGTAAGAAAATCAAAACAATAAGAAAAAAACAATAAAAAAGGCAATAAATAAATAAAAAAAATGACCTAAGCTTTTAATTTTTAATTAGTTATATACTTTTTAACTTTAATTTAGTTAATTTTATTTCTTTTACTTCAAATTTTTAACTTAATAAAAATTGCGGCAAATTTTCAACTGCCTGTTTTTCTTTTGTTTACGTTTTTTATTCATGTTGTTGTTGTTACTGAACTTTTACAAGCAAAAATTTTCCCCGTAACATTTTGCAAATACTCAGCAAATAAACTGTCACTTTTTCTCAAAAATTCTCTCTGTTTACATTTCCCCTCTTACTGAGTTTTGGGTAAACGAACGACTTTCCGTAATATTTTGTAATATTTTGTAATAATTTGTACAAATTTTAACGTAAACGAATGAATCTATAAACAGAATAACAACAACACCAACAGAAACATATAGAAAGCGAGGGGAAGAATTACAAGCAGTGAACTTTGCACAATGGGATGGATAAGTTTAAAATTCGTCACAATATGTTATTAAATACTTGTGCTTAATAGTTAGGCCAAATTCGTTGATATTTAGTATACAGCAGATCTATATTTTTTGTTTCGAGTTGCTAATCCATCTACCGTATATAAATTCTGGATTATATTCTCAATGTACCTCCAAATCTTTTTTGGTAGATGTAAAAAGGGGATGTTATACAGTTATACAGTGCAGTACGGTTATAGCGAACACCGGTTATAACGAATTAACGGTTATTACGAACAAATTCTCTAGTCCCAACGGTTTTGCTCAAGTATTTAATACAAATTTAACGGTTATAACGAACACCGGATATAGAGAAAATACATATTATACGATTTTTAAAACTTTTTTTATCTTCATATTGTCTATTTTACTGAAGTATCTGGTAATTTGATTTTTTATACCCACCATCAAAAAGAATGGGGGTATATTGAGATTGTCATTCCGTTTGTAATTTTCTTAATATTGGCTCAAAAATGAAAAACGATATATATTCTGAATCCTTATGAAATTCTAAGACGATTGAGCGATGTCCGTCTGTATGTCTGTCTGCATGTCTGTTGAAATCACAATAACTCATAAACGAAAGGAGCTAGCTCACTGAAACTTAGTAAAAACATTCTTCATCTATGAGAAAATTTTGGTTTTGAAATTGGGCAAAATCGATTAATATTTGACCATAGCACCCGTATAACCTCGTCTAGACTAATCGCTTATTTGCTAATAAATGACAAATTATAACAGTTGTGATGACAAAATTTGGTATCTAGAAGTTTTACATAAGCACTAGGCAGCATATAAAATTTCATCAAAATCGGTTCACATTTAACCATAGCTCCCATATAAAAAACTTACGGAAACAGCCTAAATTCCGCCTGAAATTCACTTAATTGCCAATAAATAATAAACTGTAATAGCTTTGTCCACTAAATTTAGCACAAGGAAGTCTTATGTGAATGCCAGCCAGTGTGCAAAAATTTGTTACAATCGGTCACCATTTGACCATAGCTCCCATATAAAAAACTTATGGAAACACAAAAATACAAAAAGAAAAGGGGGTTTAGGTCCGTCTCTCCGTTAGACAAAAGCGCCTTAACTTAAAGGGCTACAGCAACAAAATTTTACAAAAGGTAGTCTTATGTGAATGCCAGCCAGTGTGCAAAATTTTGTTAAAATCGGTCACCATTTGACCAAAGCTCCCATATAAAAAACTTACAGAAACACAAAAAGAAAAGGAGATTTATGTCCGTCAGATAAAAGCGCGACAGCTCCTTAACTACAAAAGCTAGAAAGACAAAATTTTACAAAAGTATTTCTGAAATGTAACAAAAGTTGTGTACTGAAAATGGGCGAATTCGGTTCACATTTAGTTAGAGCTCCCATATAACCCCGCCCCGGGAAACAAATGAATCCTGATAAATTGAGTGCAATTGTAATAGCTATGACGACTAAATTTAGAATAAAGAAGTTTAATGCAACTATTGTTCAGTATATCAAATTTTATAGGAATCGGTGCCAGCAGTTGATGCCGTAACTAAGTAATTGATAAAAGTTTCAGGGAACAATTCATCCATCATTCATTCTTTCAAACTCAAGTGACATTTGAAGCATGAAAATAGTCAAACTTTGATTTGCATAAAAAACAAACATTTTTTAAAAAGTTTTTGTTAAAATTTTTTTTGTTATCTAAACTTTATGTCCTTTTGCTTAAATAACAAAAACGAAAAAGTTTTGAAATTTTTATTTTTGTTTAAATCGGAAATTATTTTTGAATAAAATTTATCTGAAATTTGTTGGGAACTTATGGAAAATCTTCTCTATTGTTTGATGAATAGAAAGAAATTACTAATTTTATTTTTAAAATAAAACAGCTTTTGCGATTCAATAAACAAACGGGATTATTTTGAAAACTTATTAGAAAAAGGTGTTGTTCCGAGATATTAGACAGGAAATAAGTCTTTAATAAAGAAAAAATAAAGTCATTTTTCTTTAGAAATTGTTAAAGTATTTTCTTTAAATCACAAATAAATTTCATGTATAACAAGTAAGAAAAGCTATAGTCGGTCAAGCCTGACTATATGATACCAGAGTTAATACCACTGTGCACTATTTACTTTATATGCACACATTTCCCTCCAATACTCCAATATTCAGCGTAAAAATGCTAAGTTTTAAGTTTAAGGTTGATATATGTGTTTAGTATCATTGGATCGAGGAGATGAACACCAAGTAAAAATCTTTTTTAAGTGACTTAATCCTTTTACATTTTGTATCGTAAAACAAAAAAATATTATTTTTCTACTTTTTTAAGGAAAACAATTTCAATTTTGTAGAAATGACATGGATAAAGATATCACAATGAAATTTTGTAGTTATGTAGAGCAATAAGATCTAAAAGCAATAGACTAAAAAAAATTTCCAATTTTAACTGAAAACTCCCCAAGTCCCAACTCGGGAAAAAGGGGTTTCAAAAAATGAGTCTTTTTACAAATATGGCAACACTGACTCTATTTGCAGCGCGTTTCAGGAAAAACTTTTCTAATCAATAAAAGATACATCAGAAAATAAAAACATTATAATTTTTTTCAAATCAGTGCTTCGCCTTTTCAGAAATTTTTTTTAAACTAAAATTTTTTTTTATAAATTTGGAGAGGGCATGTGCAAGGACCAAAAGTCCAATTAGCAGGAAATTTGTTTTATACGCATTCTCATTATGTTTTCTGTAAACAACTTTAAAAATTTTTTTATGTTTTTTTAAGAAATTATTTTTTTATTAGTAAAAAAATATAGCTATCTTTTAGGGAAAAACTCAAAAAAAAAGCGAAATTTTTTTTAAGTTTCAACTTTGAATATTTTTAACTTTTAAACGAAAGAAGATATCTATAACCAACTTGCACAAAATTATTTAGAATTTTGTTACAATTTTAACGAATATTCTTAAAAATTTTTTGATCTTCAAATGCGTCCACCAGATCGAAAAAAAGCTTAAAAATAATAGGTAAAAAATCAACCCAAAAATTCCTTTTTATCCAAATATCTCGAAACCCAAAGGAGATAACCTACATATGTGAGCGTATTTTTTGTAGACCTTCTTTTCAATCCATTCCATTTTTGGCGAATTTTTAAAAAAGTCGAACACCCGAGGTGACCAACTTTGAAGGTCCATCAATCACTCTCCCGACCCCTCATGGGCAAGTGCTTCTGAAAACCAACTCGAATGCTCCTTGACTATCACCATGCCAAATTTCATTCAAATATCTCCAGTCGTTCAAAAGTTACAGAATTATTTCCAAAAAAAAGCGTCCGTAAACAACTGTGCGAGGCTTGCTCGGAGCTTTATGATAAACATTTCGAGGCAGATTTTAAAGTTTTCATATATTTTATTTTATAAAGTACTAACAAACTAAAATAAATTTAGAGAAAAGAAATATCCAATTAATTTTTAATCATTTTATTCATTTTGTCCTATCAACATATGGTCAAATGCATAGCTTAATGTGAATAATTTTGAAAATTGGTCATACCGACTTAGAAACCTACGTCGACTCATGCGCAAGAACTTTGCTAAAGATCATAGCCTGATCAAATGCGCAGTTTAATTTTGAGTAATTTTCAGTGGAGCCACCTATCTGAAATTACTCATACGAGCTAAAAGACCTTTGTCGGCTTATGCGTAACAACTTTACTAAAGATCTTAGCATGATCAAATGCACAGCTGATTTAATTCATTTTTAGTGAATTTCAGTGGCGCCACCTGTCGAGAATTGTTTATATCTACTAAAAAACCTCATGTGCAACAACTTTGCTAAAGATCATTGCATGATCAAAAGCACAGCTTACGATGTAATTCACTTTGTGTAATTTTCAGTGGCGCCACCTGTCGAAAATTGTTCATACCAACTAAGAAACCTTCGTCGGGTCATGTGCAACAACTTTGCTAAAGATCATTGCCTGATCAAATGCACAGTTTACGATTTAATTAATTTTTAGTAATTTTCAGTGGCGCCACCTGCCGAAAATTGTTCATACCAATTAAAAAACCTTCGCCGGCTCATTTGCAATAACTTCGCTTAAGATCATAGCATGATCAAATGCACAGTTTACGATTTAATGCAATTTGAGTAATTTTCAGTGGCGCCATCTGCCGGAAATTAGTGACACCAACTTAAAAACCTTCGTCGTCTCATGTGCAATAACTTTAGCTGAATATTATTGCATGAGCATAATTTGGTTAAATGCATAGTTTACTATTCTATAAAGGATATACAGACAGAAAAACATTCATTTGTTTAAAAGTTATAACATTACCAATTTTTTCGCCTTTTATCCCCTAATTTCTAAAAGGTTACATATGCATATTTTGTACTTGGTACCAATTGAATTCGGTACTTTTTATAAAAACGGAATTAACGTATTGTTCCTATTCGTATTACTTCATGAGGTGTTAATTTATCATTTTATTATTTTTTTAAATTACCATTTTGGCCCCCGAAATCCAAAAAGTACCAAATACGTGTTCAATATTTTTCTCACATTTATTGATTGCATTACAAAATTCTTTTCTATATTGTTTGGTTCAAAAGATAGGAGTGGCTTATAAATGGTACCAAAAAAACTTTTTTCACCCTTTTTAAGCTATCGGGCATAGATTGCAAAAAGTACCAGACACCTGTCCGCTTATTTTAACAGCTCTTCAAAGTACAATTTAAATTTTGTTTCTATGCCTATTACTTTAGTAGATATAACATTTTCGATTTTTTCCCTTTTTTACTCGTTTGTATCCTCTTAGAGGCAAAGGTTTCTAAAGTCCCTTCTCACTCGACCTATACATCAAAAAAGGTACCCACTGTCTAAATTTTATCAAAATCGTTAGAGTTGAGATAGCCATTCTATATATATATATATATATATATATATATACATATATATATATATATATATATATATATATATATATATATTTATATATATATATATATATATATATATATATATATATATATATATATATATCCATAGAATTATTGCTTGTTTAAGAATATATATATGTTTTCTAAATGTTGTTGCTTTGGTCCAGTTTTTTTTTCTTTCACTGGGTTATGTTTTTTCCGGTAGTCTATATGCAACACATCCTTTAAACTTACGGCAAGAGTTTGCTATACCCTTCACCACCATAGGTGGAAAGGGTATTATAAGTTTGTGCTGATGTTTGTAACGCATAGAAATATTTGTCTTAGACCCACCTTTTATTATACCAATAGACTTAGAATCACTTTCTGAGTCGATTTAGCAATGTCCGTCCGTCCGTCCGTCTGGCTGGCTGGACCCCCATGTAAACCTTGTAATCAAACTACAGGTCGCAATTCTAAAGATAATTTGATGAAATTTGGCACAGATAATTTTTTTGATAATGGGACCATGGCTATAGAAATTGGTCAAAATCGGTCCATTATTTATGGTACCTCCCATAGGTCCCACTTCCCGGAATTGCTATATTGGCCACAAATATCAATAAAAACAGATACTGCTTATGTAAACTTAAATCACTATACCAAATTTCGTTGAAATCGGTCCACATTTGACCATAGCTGCCATACAAACTCTTCTTCAAAAACGCACTAAATGAGACAAAAAATCACTAAAACGCTCGTAAATCTAAAGATAATGAAAATTTTGAGTTTATTTTTTGCATACATAATTTTTGTAACAACTGTAATCAATTTGCCAAATTTCGAGATAATCGGTCCACATTTGACCCTAGCTCTCATATAAGTCCAAATGCCGGAAACAGTTTGAATATATACGTTTTGAGAAAATGTTTGTATGATGGCAAAATTTAGCAAATATTTGTCTTTATACAGGAAAAATAACACCTTTGACCCTAGTGGTGAAGGGTATCGTATGGTCGGCTTGACCTACTATAGCGCTTTCTTACTTGTTTTTATTATTTCTTTATTTATTTTTTCTTCTTGCCGTTTTGCTCTGGGCAATTCCGTGGCGTATTCTATGACTACTCGACCAATGCTAAAGCTTTCTTATTTGTTATCCATTATGATTTTTTTTTGTGAGGAAGGGGGATTTTTGTGTAACTTCTCGAAATTTTTGTAACTTGTGCAACCAAGTCTATTGAGTTAACTTAAGTTGTACAATATTTGGAGTATAACGAAATTCTAAAAGTAAAACCAGAAGAAAATGATATTCTTTTTTTTTTTTTTTTAAGAAAAAAACATAAAAAAAGGTTATGAGAAAACAATTGAAAATATTTGTTTGTTGCTTAGGAATTCCCAAGACTAGGATAAAGGTATGAGTGAGGACATGGAGTTTAGAGAAGAATTTAATATAATTTTAGCTTAAAATGGCTTTAAAGTGAAAAACGTTTTTTTTTAATTTAGGTGATGAAGTGTGTCACGGTTAAAAGCTGTAGAAAATTTAATATTTTGAGGAGTTTAATAAAGTTTAAAAAGTTAAAGATAAATGAACTTTTTCTTACAAAAGTGTTTTCAGATTGAAGTTAGAGAAGATTTTAATAAGATTTCAGATCAAACGAAAGCTTAAACTATTCTTAAATATTCTTTAGATACGGAAGAGCTTTACAGTATCTAAAGTTATAATATTATTTCATCTGAAATTTTGGTTAAAAAATTTTTTCTATAGAAAAATTTTCGTTAAAAAATTGTTTAAAAAAATTTTTCTATAGAAAAATTTTCGTTAAGAAAATTTTTCTAAAGAAAAATTTTTGTTAAAAAATTTTTTCCATCGACAAATTTTCGTTAAAAAATTTTTTCTATAGAAAAATTTTCGTTAAACATTTTTTTCTATAGAAAAATTTTCGTTAAAAAAATTTTTCTATAGAAAAATTTTCGTTCAAAAAATTTTTCTATAGAAAAATTTTCGTTCAAAAAATTTTTCTATAGAAAAATTTTCGTTCAAAAAATTTTTCTATAGAAAAATTTTCGTTCAAAAAATTTTTCTATAGAAAAATTTTCGTGAAAAAAAAAATTTTCTATAGAAAAATTTTCGTGAAAAAAATTTTTCTATAGAAAAATTTTCGTTAAAAAAATTTTTCTATAGAAAAATTTTCCTTAAAAAAATTTTTCTATAGAAAAATTTTCGTTAAAAAAATTTTTCTATAGAAAAATTTTCGTGAAAAAAAAAATTTTCTATAGAAAAATTTTCGTGAAAAAAATTTTTCTATAGAAAAATTTTCGTTAAAAAAATTTTTTTAACGAAAATTTTTCTATTGAAAAATTTTCGTGAAAAAAAAAATTTTCTATAGAAAAATTTTCGTGAAAAAAATTTTTCTATAGAAAAATTTTCGTGAAAAAAAATTTTTCTATAGAAAAATTTTCGTGAAAAAAAATTTTTCTATAGAAAAATTTTCGTGAAAAAAAAATTTTTTTTTCTATAGAAAAATTTTCGTGAAAAAAATTTTTTTTTTTCTATAGAAAAATTTTCGTGAAAAAAAATTTTTCTATAGAAAAATTTTCGTGAAAAAAAATTTTTCTATAGAAAAATTTTCGTGAAAAAAAATTTTTTTTTTCTATAGAAAAATTTTCGTGAAAAAAAATTTTTCTATAGAAAAATTTTCGTGAAAAAAAATTTTTCTATAGAAAAATTTTCGTGAAAAAAAATTTTTCTATAGAAAAATTTTCGTGAAAAAAAATTTTTCTATAGAAAAATTTTCGTGAAAAAAAATTTTTCTATAGAAAAATTTTCGTGAAAAAAAATTTTTCTATAGAAAAATTTTCGTGAAAAAAAATTTTTCTATAGAAAAATTTTCGTGAAAAAAAATTTTTCTATAGAAAAATTTTCGTGAAAAAAAATTTTTCTATAGAAAAATTTTCGTGAAAAAAAATTTTTCTATAGAAAAATTTTCGTGAAAAAAAATTTTTCTATAGAAAAATTTTCGTGAAAAAAAATTTTTCTATAGAAAAATTTTCGTGAAAAAAAAATTTTCTATAGAAAAATTTTCGTGAAAAAAAATTTTTCTATAGAAAAATTTTCGTGAAAAAAAATTTTTCTATAGAAAAATTTTCGTGAAAAAAAATTTTTCTATAGAAAAATTTTCGTGAAAAAAAATTTTTCTATAGAAAAATTTTCGTGAAAAAAAATTTTTCTATAGAAAAATTTTCGTGAAAAAAAATTTTTCTATAGAAAAATTTTCGTGAAAAAAAATTTTTCTATAGAAAAATTTTCGTGAAAAAAAATTTTTCTATAGAAAAATTTTCGTGAAAAAAAATTTTTCTATAGAAAAATTTTCGTGAAAAAAAATTTTTCTATAGAAAAATTTTCGTGAAAAAAAATTTTTCTATAGAAAAATTTTCGTGAAAAAAAATTTTTCTATAGAAAAATTTTTTTTTTCACGAAAATTTTCGTTAAAAAATTTTTCCTATAGAAAAATTTTCGTTAAAAAAATTTTTCTATAGAAAAATTTTCGTTAAAAAATTTTTCTATAAAAAAATTTTTCTATAGAAAAGTTTTCGTTAAAAAAATTTTTCTTTAGAAAAATTTTCGTTAAAAAATTGTTTCTATAGAAAAATTTTCGTTAAAAAATTTTTTCTATAGAAAAATTTTCGTTAAAAAATTTTTTCTATAGAAAAATTTTCGTTAAAAAATTTTTTCTATAGAAAAATTTTCGTTAAACAAATTTTTCTATAGAAAAATTTTCGTTAAACAAATTTTTCTATAGAAAAATTTTCGTTAAAAAATTTTTTCTATAGAAAAATTTTCGTTAAAAAATTTTTTCTATCGAAAAATTTTCGTTAAAAAATTTTTTCTATTGAAAAATTTTCGTTAAAAAATTTTTTCTATAGAAAATTTTTCGTTAAACAAATTTTTCTATAGAAAATTTTTCGGTAAACAAATTTTTCTATAGAAAATTTTTCGTTAAAAAAATTTTTCTATAGAAAAATTTTCGTTAAAAAAATTTTTCTATAGAAAAATTTTCGTTAAAAAAACTTTTCTATAGAAAAATTTTCGTTAAAAAAAATTTTTCTATAGAAAAATTTTCGTTAAAAAAATTTTTCTATAGAAAAATTTTCGTTAAAAAAATTTTTCTATAGAAAAATTTTCGTTAAAAAAATTTTTCTATAGAAAAATTTTCGTTAAAAAAATTTTTCTATAGAAAAATTTTCGTTAAAAAAATTTTTCTATAGAAAAATTTTCGTTAAAAAAATTTTTCTATAGAAAAATTTTCGTTAAAAAATTTTTCTATAGAAAAATTTTTGTTAAAAAAATTTTTCTATAGAAAAATTTTCGTTAAAAAAATTTTTCTATAGAAAAATTATCGTTAAAAAAATTTTTCTATAATAATAAATTTTTTTTTCTAGAATAAATTTTTTCTATAGAAAAATTTTCGTTCAAAAATTATTTCAATAGAAAAATTTTCGTTAAAAAAATTTGTTTATAGAAACATTTTCGTTACAAATTTTTTTCTGTGTATTCAAATCAATATTATTTGAGATCATTATTCCAATAACTAAAAATTCTTATTCTAATAAAAAGTTGATGTGTTTTTCTTTAATTGCTTAGATTTAATAGAATCATTTATTTACCCATTCGCACTCTAACAAATTTATTATTTCATGCCTCGAATCTATTTATTTTTATGCACTAATAAGAATTCAAAATAAAATGCTCAGCTGAAAGTGAAAATCTTAATTATTTGCTGTTATTTTAACCCTAATCACACACCGTGCACAACAATCCCAAAGAAAACTCATTTGGGAAAATTATTTTTAAAACCAACAGATTTATAAAAATAAATTCCAACGAAGATTTTAGTAAACAATTAATTTTGGCTGATTGCCTTCGTACAAAAAAAAACTATTTAAAATATTTTTAATTTCCCCAAAAATTTATTTGGAAAAAATTAGACAATACCAGTACTAAAGAAATTAAAAGCAAGAAAACCATAAAATCACAAAAACTATTTTCAAATAAACATTTTCGAATGTGTGAGAATTAATACACAAAATTGAAATTAAAAAAAAAAAATAATAAAAATAATTAAGAAAAAATACATTTAGGAAAAAAAATAAACAAATTTTTTTTCATTCCAAAAGAAAATTTGTAGAAAAATAACTAGAAAAAATCTAAACAAAATAAATAAAAATGCACTGCCTTTTCCATTTTTAAACGCAACCATAAATATCTGCTTTAATCTTCTCATATGGTACATGTATGCTTCCTCCTTACCCGACCCTCAATTGCAAGTACTCGTATATTCCGGGCAATGCACAAACATTCTTTGGTCCGTTCGCATTTGTATTTTTAGTAAAATTCATTTGTTCTTTTAATAAGTTTTTCTTGTTGTTTTCAATACAAAAACACAAATTTTCTCTATTCTTTTGCATTCAACCGAAAATTTTTGCCTACATTCTTTTTTCGTTGTTTATAAAGTCTAAGTCGAATTTTTAAATTATACCTACATAAAATACCTGTTCCCCAAGAAAGTAATAACTCAAAAAATTTCTATACATTAAAATATTTTTATAAGGCCCGTCCGAAAATTTTTCTGTAGAAAAAATTTTTTAACGAACATTTTTCTATAGAAAAAATTTTTCTATAGAAAAAAAATTTTTAAATAAAATTTTTCTAACGGAAATTTTTAACGAAAATTTTTCTATAAAAAACATTTTTAACGTAAATTTTTCTTTAGTTTACATTTTTAACGAAAATTTTTCGATTGAAAAAAATTTTTTTACGAAAAATTTTCTATTGAAAAAAAATTTGACGAAAACTTTTCTATATAAAAAATTTTTTAACAAAAATTTTTCTATAGAAAAAATTTTTTAAAGAAAATTTTTCTATGGAAAATTATTAGTATACAATTTTTTAACGAAAATTTTTTTATAGAAAAATTTTTTTAACGAAAATTTTTCTATAGAAAAATTTTTTTAACGAAAATTTTTCTATAGAAAAATTTTTTTAACGAAAATTTTTCTATAGAAAAATTTTTTTAACGAAAATTTTTCTATAGAAAAATTTTTTTAACGAAAATTTTTCTATAGAAAAATCTTTTTAACGAAAATTTTTCTATAGAAAAATTTTTTTAACGAAAATTTTTCTATAGAAAAATTTTTTAACGAAAATTTTTCTATAGAAAAATTTTTTTAACGAAAATTTTTCTATAGAAAAATTTTTTTAACGAAAATTTTTCTATAGAAAAATGTTTTTAACGACAATTTTTCTATAGAAAAAAAATTATTTAACGACAATTTTTCTATAGAAAAAAAATTATTTAACGAAAATTTTTCTATAGAAACAATTTTTTAACGAAAATTTTTCTATAGAAAAATTTTTTTAACGAAAATTTTTCTATAGAAAAATTTTTTTAACGAAAATTTTTCTATAGAAAAATTTTTTTAACGAAAATTTTTCTATAGAAAAATTTTTTTAACGAAAATTTTTCTATAGAAAAATTTTTTTAACGAAAATTTTTCTATAGAAAAATTTTTTTAACGAAAATTTTTCTATAGAAAAATTTTTTTAACGAAAATTTTTCTATAGAAAAATTTTTTTAACGAAAATTTTTCTATAGAAAAATTTTTTTAACGAAAATTTTTCTATAGAAAAATTTTTTTAACGAAAATTTTTCTATAGAAAAATTTTTTTAACGAAAATTTTTCTATAGAAAAATTTTTTTAACGAAAATTTTTCTATAGAAAAATTTTTTTAACGAAAATTTTTCTATAGAAAAATTTTTTTAACGAAAATTTTTCTATAGAAAAATTTTTTTAACGAAAATTTTTCTATAGAAAAATTTTTTTAACGAAAATTTTTCTATAGAAAAATTTTTTTAACGAAAATTTTTCTATAGAAAAATTTTTTTAACGAAAATTTTTCTATAGAAAAATTTTTTTAACGAAAATTTTTCTATAGAAAAATTTTTTTAACGAAAATTTTTCTATAGAAAAATTTTTTTAACGAAAATTTTTCTATAGAAAAATTTTTTTAACGAAAATTTTTCTATAGAAAAATTTTTTTAACGAAAATTTTTCTATAGAAAAATTTTTTTAACGAAAATTTTTCTATAGAAAAATTTTTTTAACGAAAATTTTTCTATAGAAAAATTTTTTTAACGAAAATTTTTCTATAGAAAAATTTTTTTAACGAAAATTTTTCTATAGAAAAATTTTTTTAACGAAAATTTTTCTATAGAAAAATTTTTTTAACGAAAATTTTTCTATAGAAAAATTTTTTTAACGAAAATTTTTCTATAGAAAAATTTTTTTAACGAAAATTTTTCTATAGAAAAATTTTTTTAACGAAAATTTTTCTATAGAAAAATTTTTTTAACGAAAATTTTTCTATAGAAAAATTTTTTTAACGAAAATTTTTCTATAGAAAAATTTTTTTAACGAAAATTTTTCTATAGAAAAATTTTTTTAACGAAAATTTTTCTATAGAAAAATTTTTTTAACGAAAATTTTTCTATAGAAAAATTTTTTTAACGAAAATTTTTCTATAGAAAAATTTTTTTAACGAAAATTTTTCTATAGAAAAATTTTTTTAACGAAAATTTTTCTATAGAAAAATTTTTTTAACGAAAATTTTTCTATAGAAAAATTTTTTTAACGAAAATTTTTCTATAGAAAAATTTTTTTAACGAAAATTTTTCTATAGAAAAATTTTTTTAACGAAAATTTTTCTATAGAAAAATTTTTTTAACGAAAATTTTTCTATAGAAAAATTTTTTTAACGAAAATTTTTCTATAGAAAAATTTTTTTAACGAAAATTTTTCTATAGAAAAATTTTTTTAACGAAAATTTTTCTATAGAAAAATTTTTTTAACGAAAATTTTTCTATAGAAAAATTTTTTTAACGAAAATTTTTCTATAGAAAAATTTTTTTAACGAAAATTTTTCTATAGAAAAATTTTTTTAACGAAAATTTTTCTATAGAAAAATTTTTTTAACGAAAATTTTTCTATAGAAAAATTTTTTTAACGAAAATTTTTCTATAGAAAAATTTTTTTAACGAAAATTTTTCTATAGAAAAATTTTTTTAACGAAAATTTTTCTATAGAAAAATTTTTTTAACGAAAATTTTTCTATAGAAAAATTTTTTTAACGAAAATTTTTCTATAGAAAAATTTTTTTAACGAAAATTTTTCTATAGAAAAATTTTTTTAACGAAAATTTTTCTATAGAAAAATTTTTTTAACGAAAATTTTTCTATAGAAAAATTTTTTTAACGAAAATTTTTCTATAGAAAAATTTTTTTAACGAAAATTTTTCTATAGAAAAATTTTTTTAACGAAAATTTTTCTATAGAAAAATTTTTTTAACGAAAATTTTTCTATAGAAAAATTTTTTTAACGAAAATTTTTCTATAGAAAAATTTTTTTAACGAAAATTTTTCTATAGAAAAATTTTTTTAACGAAAATTTTTCTATAGAAAAATTTTTTTAACGAAAATTTTTCTATAGAAAAATTTTTTTAACGAAAATTTTTCTATAGAAAAATTTTTTTAACGAAAATTTTTCTATAGAAAAATTTTTTTAACGAAAATTTTTCTATAGAAAAATTTTTTTAACGAAAATTTTTCTATAGAAAAATTTTTTTAACGAAAATTTTTCTATAGAAAAATTTTTTTAACGAAAATTTTTCTATAGAAAAATTTTTTTAACGAAAATTTTTCTATAGAAAAATTTTTTTAACGAAAATTTTTCTATAGAAAAATTTTTTTAACGAAAATTTTTCTATAGAAAAATTTTTTTAACGAAAATTTTTCTATAGAAAAATTTTTTTAACGAAAATTTTTCTATAGAAAAATTTTTTTAACGAAAATTTTTCTATAGAAAAATTTTTTTAACGAAAATTTTTCTATAGAAAAATTTTTTTAACGAAAATTTTTCTATAGAAAAATTTTTTTAACGAAAATTTTTCTATAGAAAAATTTTTTTAACGAAAATTTTTCTATAGAAAAATTTTTTTAACGAAAATTTTTCTATAGAAAAATTTTTTTAACGAAAATTTTTCTATAGAAAAATTTTTTTAACGAAAATTTTTCTATAGAAAAATTTTTTTAACGAAAATTTTTCTATAGAAAAATTTTTTTAACGAAAATTTTTCTATAGAAAAATTTTTTTAACGAAAATTTTTCTATAGAAAAATTTTTTTAACGAAAATTTTTCTATAGAAAAATTTTTTTAACGAAAATTTTTCTATAGAAAAATTTTTTTAACGAAAATTTTTCTATAGAAAAATTTTTTTAACGAAAATTTTTCTATAGAAAAATTTTTTTAACGAAAATTTTTCTATAGAAAAATTTTTTTAACGAAAATTTTTCTATAGAAAAATTTTTTTAACGAAAATTTTTCTATAGAAAAATTTTTTTAACGAAAATTTTTCTATAGAAAAATTTTTTTAACGAAAATTTTTCTATAGAAAAATTTTTTTAACGAAAATTTTTCTATAGAAAAATTTTTTTAACGAAAATTTTTCTATAGAAAAATTTTTTTAACGAAAATTTTTCTATAGAAAAATTTTTTTAACGAAAATTTTTCTATAGAAAAATTTTTTTAACGAAAATTTTTCTATAGAAAAATTTTTTTAACGAAAATTTTTCTATAGAAAAATTTTTTTAACGAAAATTTTTCTATAGAAAAATTTTTTTAACGAAAATTTTTCTATAGAAAAATTTTTTTAACGAAAATTTTTCTATAGAAAAATTTTTTTAACGAAAATTTTTCTATAGAAAAATTTTTTTAACGAAAATTTTTCTATAGAAAAATTTTTTTAACGAAAATTTTTCTATAGAAAAATTTTTTTAACGAAAATTTTTCTATAGAAAAATTTTTTTAACGAAAATTTTTCTATAGAAAAATTTTTTTAACGAAAAAATTTCTATAGAAAAATTTTTTTAACGAAAATTTTTCTATAGAAAAATTTTTTTAACGAAAAAATTTCTATAGAAAAATTTTTTTAACGAAAAAATTTCTATAGAAAAATTTTTTTAACGAAAATTTTTCTATAGAAAAATTTTTTTAACGAAAATTTTTCTATAGAAAAATTTTTTTAACGAAAATTTTTCTATAGAAAAATTTTTTTAACGAAAATTTTTCTTTAGAAAAATTTTTTTAACGAAAATTTTTCTATAGAAAAATTTTTTTAACGAAAATTTTTCTATAGAAAAATTTTTTTAACGAAAATTTTTCTATAGAAAAATTTTTTTAACGAAAATTTTTCTATAGAAAAATTTTTTTAACGAAAATTTTTCTATAGAAAAATTTTTTTAACGAAAATTTTTCTATAGAAAAATTTTTTTAACGAAAATTTTTCTATAGAAAAATTTTTTTAACGAAAATTTTTCTATAGAAAAATTTTTTTAACGAAAATTTTTCTATAGAAAAATTTTTTTAATGAAAATTTTTCTATAGAAAAATTTTTTTAACGAAAATTTTTCTATAGAAAAATTTTTTTAACGAAAATTTTTCTATAGAAAAATTTTTTTAACGAAAAAACATTTTTCAACGAAAATTTTTCTACAAAAAAAATAAATCAACCCTTAAGTGGAACTTTCAAGGAAACTTAGGGTCTCATGGAATTGCTTATGGTTTTAAAGTTATATTCATTAGAATTGCCGCCACTTCCAGAAGAAAAGACACTTCTTTGGTTGTGAAGATACATGAAACAGCTCCAAGTTTTCACACTGCTTTATAAAAAAGTTCTCCAAAAAGCCTGAAGATGAAAAGCCTGTAGTAAGCCGTGTTCGAATGGACCAACTAAAGAATGCTTCTGTAAACATCATGATACAAAAGGAAAAATTTAAATTCTTAAATTGTACCAAGTAAATCGCGGTAGTATCACGGTACTTATCGGGCTTAAAATGTACCAAACAAAGTACAATTGTACCATGGTTGTCATCCCTGGAACATAATATGGTAATTTTTTATTTTCCTCTACTGCTACCAGTAAAATTCCAAATTTTCATATGTGTTAGTGCCCCTCACTGATCTATGTAAATTTGATTAACGGACTGCCACACTAACACAACCATTTGTTGGTCCTAAAAGCAAAGGTGGGATAATTCTGTGTTGATCTGTGAGACAGAGACAGAGTAACGACCTCGAGTGTAATTAAATTTATGCAATTGATTAAACATAATAAATACAATTGTACAACATTTTTTATTAAAAATTTAACAAAAGGAATCGCAGATTAATTTTATTTATGCCAAAAGCTATTTGTTGCATCAATAAATTTAAAATTCGTTTTTTTTTTCATTTAAAAAACATGAAAGTTCATGTTTTATAGATTGTTATTTAAATAGTTAATTATTTATTTTTGCCTTTTGTTATTGTTTATAAACAAAATACTTAGTGCGGTATTATATGTATATAAAAAACGTTACATAGAAGAGTGAGTTAAGTCAAAAATTTAGTTTTAAAACTGTTTGTTATTAAAAATTCGTCTACTTTTCTTTTATTTTTATTTTGGGATATGGGCAAATCCTGCGTGACGGACGATACATTTGTACGGATTTTGTTGTACTTAAATGTATCCCATTGTCGTCCTACACTAGATATCTTTGCACAGATTTCCGGTAATATTAGCCCATCGATTGTGATATCGAATGGCATTCGTTAATTTACATACTTCTTTTGGATTAAAAAGATATTCACTTTTAAAGTGCTGCGGCGGACGCTACAAAAAATAGAAGTGACTTTTTTTCAACTTGTGTTTCTGTAATTTTTATCAAATCGGTCAGGGTAATACTTTAAAGATAGAGGAAAATCATAGGATTACAAAACAGCTTTTATAAAATATTTTAAAGTTTTCATTTTCACCAAAAATCCATAAATGAACTGTTGCGGACGCTATGTGACGGACGTTACAGTTTTTACTTGAATGTTTTTTTTTTAGGAAAAAATGCATATTTCATATTTTTTTGAGGATTCGTTAATCAGTGAAAATAATAGTTTTATTTGTTCCCGAATTTCATCTTCTTCCTTTTCATGTTCGCGGTTAAAATGCGATTTTTGGCATAATTTAATATTTCACAAAACGGCTACATACATATATTTATTTAAAGTTTTACACTTTTTACATCTTATAGAAATAATAAAGATAAAAATATTTTTCTCTGGAAAATTTTTCTATAGAAAAATTTTCGATAAAGAAATATTTCTATAGAAAAAATTTCGATAAAAAAATTTTTCTGTAGAAAAATCATATAGGTCTTACACCCAAGTCACCAGAAGCCGAAGCCTTTTTGTAAAAATTACGATCATTAATGAAACTCGTGAAAATGAGTATTTGAAGCATTCAGTTGGGATGGATTGGTTGGATGTTATCAAAGTCGGCTGGTGCATTGTTTGTCTATAGAAAAATTTTCGATAAAAAAATTTTTCTATAGAAAAATTTTCGATAAAAAAATTTTTCTATAGAAAAATTTTCGATAAAAAAATTTTTCTATAGAAAAATTTTCGATAAAAAAATTTTTCTATAGAAAAATTTTCGATAAAAAAATTTTTCTATAGAAAAATTTTCGATAAAAAAATTTTTCTATAGAAAAATTTTCGATAAAAAAATTTTTCTATAGAAAACTTTTCGTTAACAAAATTTTTCTATAGAAAAATTTCCGATAAAGAAATATTTCTATAGAAAAATTTCGATAAAGAAATTTTTCTATAGAAAAATTTCGATAAAGAAATTTTTCTATAGAAAGATCACCAGAAGCCGAGGCCTTTTTGTAAAAATCACGATCATTAATGAAACTCGTGAAAATGAGTATTTGAAGCATTCAGTTGGGATGGATTGGTTGGATGTTATCTAAGTCGGTTGGTGCATTGTTTGTCTATAGAAAAATTTTCGATAAAAAAATTTTTCTATAGAAAAATTTTCGATAAAAAAATTTTTCTATAGAAACATTTTCGATAAAAAAAATTTTTCTATAGAAAAATTTTCGATAAAAAAATTTTTCTATAGAAAAATTTTCGATAAAAAAATTTTTCTATAGAAAAATTTTCGATAAAAAAATTTTTCTATAGAAAAATTTTACTGAAACTTGACACTTAAATGGATCTTTTCGTGATTTTTATGAACTTTTAAAAAACCTATTATTTTAAAAATGTATAAAAATTCGAGATGGGTGCAAATTGAGACCTGTCATTCACGAAGAGAGCAATCAAAAATTGTATCCATTGTATATTCTAAAGGATCAATATATGGTCAATTTCTTCATATACACAAATATGTGATTTTGACAGTTTTAAAATTTTGTCATTGCTTAAATGATTTTCGGATTTGCCCATATCAAAAAACAGATACTTAAAATTAAAATTAGTAATGAGTTCCTTTCTAAACTAATAATGACCTAACAAGTTGCCTTTCAAAATTCAATGGTAAATAAATAGAAAAAAGTCCTTAATAAACATCAGATTAACTTACGAAACAAGATATTTAAATTAAACCGGAAAAGGAAATAAAACAAATTGCCCTTTATCTTTGTATCTACAAAAGAACGAAAGGAAATACCCCATAAATCCTTCTGAAAATGAGCTGAACTCCACTGATCATTGTGGTCAAAATTAACTATTATTACCTTAATTTATTTTAACCCCAGAGGTATAGGGATGACTCTTTTACATACTTTCTTTTTATTTTTTAGTTTCAAAATTAGCTGCTATTTTCTCCATTTGTTTGTCTCTTTTTTTATTTTAATGTTTGATCCCTTTGGGAGTCATTAATTATTTACAGTGATTTAATTAAATGTTCATTTATTTTTAATTATGACATGTGTCAGTTTGTTTGCGGTGTTGAGAAGTCGAGCAGTTTTTAATTGTTTATTTTTTTCTTCTTTATCTGATTTATTATTCAATTTATTTGCTCATAAAATTGCCTCATAAAATTTGTTCGCTTTAGATAAATGACAATTATCGTTATGTCATGTAGTTTTTAATGACATTGAAATGAAAATCTGCGTGTCAAATGTCAATATTAAGAGATTAGTAATTATTTTTGTTGAAAATCTAATTTAATCATTATTTTTGTAGTTTATATATGTTCAGTGATTTTACCAGTTTTATTTTAAGACATACATATAGACACCTTAAATGCAAAAAGATATAAGTATCAAAACTAACTTTTTTAGTTATATAGGGTTTGTGCTGATGTTTGTAACGCATTTAAATATTTGTCTAAGACCCACCTTTTAGTATACCAATTGACCCAGAGTCACTCCCTGAGTTGGTCTAACGGAGTTCGTCCGGCTGGATGGATATCCATGTAAGCTTGTTATCAAAGTACAAGTCGTAATTTTAAAGCATAGAATCGAATATTATTGTTGGCCTTTTACAGCCACAAATTTAGTTGTATTTCAATAATATTTATGCCTATGGAAACCGAGATCAGTGTATCTAAGTAGAAATCGGTCCATATTTGACCATACCTCCCATACAACCATATTCTTAAAAGTGTTTAAAATAATAAATATTGTTACATTTTTCCTTAAAAAACGTGGAAGGAATTTATTTTGCAAACAACCGAAAATAAAATTAAAACACTTAATTTACAAAGTTATTGTTTATTAACTTTAGAGTTACTTCACTTTTAACACAAATCACAAAAACAGTAAACAAACTTGTCGCTTTTACAAATATTCCTAGTCTCACTGTTCTCTTATACGCGTCTGAATAAAAACTGTTCCACAATATCCGTTCGTCAGCCTTTTATAGTAGAGAAGAGAGTTTCTAGTATTTTCTGCACATCAAAATAAAACTGCTGTCCTCGATTACACTAACAATGAGGCTTACGAATGTTCATGAATGTTCCAATACATTCTCACATGTTCAAGAACATACCTACCCATACGTTGTACAAAAGGATTATCTGAAGTTAACAGCAACAGAGAGAGAAAGAGTGTAGATAAAGAGAAAAATTGTTTGTCTCTGTAGAAAACATCCTCAGCCACTCCACGTTACCTCATTTGTCCGCCCACGTGGCCTTGTTTTCTGGGAATCCTCCCTTAGTATAATCTCACAAATACAATTTAAACAAGTAAGAAAGTGCTATAGTCGGTCAAGCCCGACCTTACGATACCCCTCACCACTAAGGTTAAAGGTGTTCTTTTTCGTGTATAAAGACAAATATTTGCTAAATTTTGCCATCATACAAACATTTTCCCAAAACTTTTATATTTAAGCTGTTTCCGTCATTTGGACTAAAATGAGAGCTTGTGGACCGATTATCTCGAAATTTGCCAAGTTGATTACAGATTTCACAAAAATTATGTATGCAAAAACTAAACTCAAAATTCTCATTATCTTTTTTTGTCTCATTTAGTGTGTTTTGACAGAAAAGTTTGTATGGGAGCTATGGTCAAATGCGGACCGATTTCAACGAAATTAGGTACAGCAGTATCAGTTTTAAATTTCATGAAAAAATATTGATATTTGTGGCCAAAATTTCAATTCCGGGATTTCGACCAACTTCAATAGCCATGGTCCTACTATAAAAAAAAAACATGATCTGTGCCAAATTTCATCAAGTTATCTTTAGAATTGCGTAATTTGATTACAAGGTTTACATGGGGGTCCAGTCAGACGTCCAGGCGGACGGACGGACTGACATCGCTAAATCGACTTAGAAAGTGATTCTGAGCCTATTGGTATACTAAGACAAATATTTGTATGCGTTACATACATCAGCACAAACTGATAATACCCTTTCCACCTATGGTGGTGAAGGGTATAAATATTAATAACACCTAGCAACTCGCTCTGGTGGAGTTTCTGATGTTTTATAGGAAACATCCTTAGCTATAATCCAATACCAAATTTATCAGCCCACATTGCTTGTTTCTTGGGAATCAGCGATCCTCCCTTAGCATAATATCACATTCGATATTTTTGAAAACTGTTAATAGCTCCTACCACCTGACTCTGTTATAGATTTTGACTATGGGTACCTATAGATAACATCCATAGCTATAATCCGATACCCCATTTGTCCACCAAGGTTGTCTGGTTCATTAGGAATTCCTTGTGTTTTCCCCTTATTTTCGGCTAACATAGCTATGTTAACAACATAACAGAGCTCTGTTGAAAACATTGGTTTGTGTCTAGGGTTATAAATTCCAAATTTTATATAGATAATGAAAATATATTTTAACTTGAATGTAAGTTTGGCTGTTGACCAATGTATTCAAAAGATAAAACATCAGAAGGAATGTATATCACGACTCCTCCACCCTCACGTTTTGAAGTGGAACACGACCTTTGTGGCCCGACAACATCCCGTCTGAACTGTTAAACTTTAATAACAATTGTCTGAATAGAAATATAGAGACGTTTGAGGAAATAGAGATGTCTATATATTAGGGTGTTCATTTTACTCGACTTTTAATTGTTTGAGTAATCAAATAACTTGAAAATGGGGTTTTTAATTACTCGGAAAATCGATTAATCGTTAAAAATTACTCGAGTTAATCGAGTAAAAAATTCATCTTAAAATTACTCGAGTAAGGTTTTTTCTGTAAGCTTTTTATATATATTTTTTAACACAACAATTTTTTTTTTTTTTAAATTATAGTGTTTTATTAACACAAAATTTTAACAATTAGCAATAAAAAACAAAAATAAAAAAAATATTTTTAATACAAATTAACATTTGTAACATATTGTCACCCTTAATATTTTAAGTAAGTTTGTTTACTTCTATATGTAAAAAGCAATCTTTCGATTTCAAAAATCCTGAGTTGGATTTTATAGATTAGTAGGCTCTACGACCTTTTACCTATGTTTACAATGGGATCTTCAACTGCACTTAAGTAGGATCTACGATTATTTACATTGCGTCCTTTAACTGAACTATAGTAGGACGTACTGTTACTATAGTAGGACCTACGATTACACAGGGATCTTCAACTAAACTATAGTAGTATCTACGAATAAATTGAAGACTTCAACTGGACTATAGTAGGTTTTACGATTGCAATGGTACCTTCAACTAATCTATAACAGGAGCTACGATTACATTAGGACCTTTAAATAAACAATAGTAGAAATTAGGAATACCTTGGATTCCACAACAGGTCTATGGTAGACTAGGCTATTTATATCTGAAATTACATTAACTTTATATATACTATGGGCTATATACATACAACGGACTATATACACACAATGGACTATATTACGAGTTGTAATTTACAAGTCTCGATTATTGCTTAGAATTGACAATGTTAAAATCCACGATTATTTCATAAATGGAAAATTAACTATATTAAAACCCTCGATTATTGCTTTAAAGAGTGTTCTAAAAAAATATGCATTTACTATTTTAGACAAAATTTATCCATAGTGCAAGAAATAATTTATTTTTTGATCAAGTTAGTTTCTATAGATATGTCAGATACTATTATTTTAGAAATTATTAATTTTCAATAGTTATATCAATCAAAATGGACTGCGAAAAAAAAGTTCGTGAAAATATAATTAAAACTTTTCAAAAAAATCCGTCATGGACTTTTAAAAAAATAGCTACAAATTTGAAAGTTGACCCTCGAACGGTTTTTAATGCCATCAGACAGTATAAGGAAAACCTGAGCATTGAAAGAAAATCTGGATCAGGGAGGAAAAAAGGTCCTACAGATATTGGTAAGGCAAAAGAAGTCGAGCGACTCTTTCGAAGAGCGCCTAACACTTCTTTAAGAAAAGCAGCTCGTACGGTGAAATGTTCTACGAATTTTGCACATAGAGTCAAAGCTTATGCTGGACTGAAGACATACAAAGTCCAAAAGGTTCCAGATCGCAATGCTATAAAGAACTTAGAAGCACAAAAACGAGCGAAAAAATTGAAGTCTGATTTTATAAAAAAATACACCTGTTGTGTGATGGATGATGAAACATACGTACTGGCAAACTTTTCTCAACTTCCTGGTCAAGATTTTTATGTTGTTGATAAACGGGGCAATGTTCGGCAAGAGTTTCGCACAAAAAAACAAACAAAATTCCCTAAGAAGTTTCTCGTGTGGCAAGCTATTTGCAGTTGTGGCAAAAGAAGTAAAGTATTTGTGGCATCTGGCACAATAAACACAGAAATTTATATAAAGGAGTACCTACAAAAACGGTTGTTACCCTTTTTAAGAGAGCACAGAGTGACTACATTTTTTTGACCCGATTTGGCATCATGCCATTATGGAAAAAGAATAATGTCATTTTTATACCACGAGAGGCAAATCCACCTAACTGTCCAGAACTTCGGCCTGTGGAAAGGTATTGGGCTCTGGTAAAAAAGGAATTGAAGAACACAGGAAAGATTTGCAAGAACATGTCCGATTTTAAGCGCAGGTGGAACACATGCTCCAAAAAGGTATCAGAAGCAACTGTGAAATCTTTAATGGGAGGGTTTCCGAAAAAAGTCGATAATTTTGCAAAACCCGAGTACTAAGTAAACATTTTAATGCTAAATGATTTTGTATAATATGTCATTATATTTGCGTATTTTGTAGAGTTTTTATATTAAAAGGTTTGATTTTTATTTAAGAAAATCCAACTACAAATTTTATTTAGAGCACTCTTTATATATCTATGGAAGAAGCAAATGAAAGCGATCAAGATGACGCGCCTGAATAAATCAATGATGGTGGCTTAACTAATACAACCTCATCAGTTAAAATTGGTAAGAACCTTGACGATGACATTGATATCGTGGGACACACACTGCGCGAGGTGACTGGCTTCCACAAATTACAAGGTTGTTAGTCCTACATGATTCCAGTAGAATTTCTCCATTTTGTGACTGAGTGCCCAGTCCATGCATTCCCATCTTGCTCTCTAAATCTAACTCATCAGGGCCGATTTGTGCATTAAAATCGACTATCATTATAATAATGTATCCTTTGTGTATGTTTGATAACTCTGTATGGAGGAGATCGTAAAAGTTGTTTAGTTGTTAATTCAGAAACATCTGTTGGGTGCATAACATTGGGCTTTTGTAATATTGCGAGCTCTGTCTCGCTCTCGGTCGGTCATCAGGGTCACGTTAGCGTAACATGGGATACCAAGTCCGGGTGGACAGAGTGTGGTGCTGAAAAGGACTGGCTGTTAATTCGCTTCATTTTCCCATTAGTCCCCCGTTGAACCAATAAATAATGAAATTATTGATTTATAGGCACATATTGATTTAGCATTTGTAGACATTTATTTCTGCCAATATTGTAGATACATATAATCTATTTAAAGAAAATAGGTCACAACATTTTTGCTAAAATTTAAAAATTTCTTAGTTTTTAAAACACTTTAAATATAAAAAATCAACTCGTTTTGTTTTGACATTTCCTAAAAATATTTCGGAATTTTTTGTTTCCAAGTGTTTACAAATATTCAAATGTCAAATATTTAGATGTCAAATTTGACATATGTATATTTTAAAGAAAACTTTACTATATATTTGTTTGTTAGTCTTCATTAAATAACAAACTTAAAACTTTTATTTTTAAGAACATGCTTCTTTTCTTTAAATTTTAATGTTTTTGGTTTATTTTTCGCTTCTTCATGGTTTTTAATGAACCATTTCAGACAGAAGAAAAATTGACAGCCAAAATTATTGCAAAGTTAAGTTTACTTTAAGTATATAAATACAACCTAAACATTACACAGCACAACAAAATAAAAAAAATTTCATGTACTCTTAAAACCACTATACAATTTTGATGTATCATGACTATCTTTGTACAAAAATGGTAACATTTTTAAATTCTATGGATAGATTTAAAAATTTTTTTTTTTAAATTGCAATTTTTTTTTGACATTTCTTCAAATAATTAATGATAACTTAAAAACTACTAGTCCGATGTTATTAAAATAAAATCAGAAAAATTAAGATTTACATAGCCTTTAATTCGTCTATATATCGCGTTTCAATTGGATCAATAGTATCGGAGTTATAATAAAAAACTTAAGAAAAAAATATATTTTTCACATAAAAATGGCAAAAATTTTCGTTTTAAAAAAATCATGAAAAATCGAAAACGGCATAAAACTTCCAGATTTATTATTTTATCGCATAGCGACATATAATAGCAACAAAATGAGATATCGACCATAAAAATCGATTGATTTTTTTCGAATTTATTCACAATTTAGTGAATTTATAGCGGGTTTTCAAATGTATGAAAAAATTAAATTTTCCAATTTCAAGGGGTGCATGTCGGATTATTGTGAGATTTGGTGAGAAACTTCCACCCACAAAATTGTAGTCGAATTGGACGACGTTAACATGTAGCGCATAGGCCCCAAATCTGAAAAAATAGCGTTTAAATCGAGAAAAATTGACAAATTTTCAGTTTTTGCAAAATTAAAGCTATTTATTCCCCCTTTTGCAAAAACGTGGATTCTGGTTCTTAGTGCAAACGCAATAATTTCCAATAAGCTACATGTCTTTAAAATCGGTTAAACAGTTTTCGAGTTATTACAATTTTTACTGGCCATTCACTTAATTGTGAATAAGTTTTTTTTTGGCGTTTTCTATTTTTCATGATTTTTTTAAAACAAAAATTTTTGCCATTTTTACGTAAAAAATATATTTTTTTCTTAAATTTTTTATTATAACTCTGATACTATTGATCCGATTGAAACGCGATATATAGACGAAAGACAAAGGCTATGTAAATTTTAATTTTTCTGATTTATAATATCCGATTATTAGTTTCTGAGTTATCATTAATTATGTGAAAAAGTGTCTAAAAAATTGCAATTTTACAAAAAAAAAAAAAAAAAATAAATTAAAAAAAACCTATCCATAGAATTTAAAAATTTTACCATTTTTGTTCTAAGGTAGCCATGATACATCAAATGTATATAGTGGTTACTTGAGCATATTTTTGCTGTTGCCCTGTGTTATTAAATTTACTCGTTCCTGTCAAATAGAAATTTATTTTCTGTCTGTCTCAACTGCTTTTACCTTTTGCTTTCATTTTTCTTTTTTTTTTCTTTTTTTTTTGACATTTAAGTAGTTTCATTCATTAAATGTTTTTACAGTATCATTTTTTTTTGTACAAATTTTTTTTTTTCAAGTACCACCAGGTACAAGAGTATTCGGCGTCCTTGGGAAAGATACCAAATGTCAAAGAATATAAATATATATTTATTTCGTTTTCAAATTTAGTTAAGTTGTTTCTTACATTTTGTTTTATCGGTTGCTAAAGGTATTTAAAATGACATGAACTTAATGAATATTCAATTTCGATTTTTTTGTTGTCTTGGTCTTGAAAAGTTTTTATTTTTTGTAAGAGTCTTTAAATAGATATTAAGGGGATTCACAGACCCTGCTTAGATGTTATAATGTTGTAGGTTTACAACATTAAAAAGAATCATACCAAATAAGTTAGATTCCGATTTGTCTGATATACAAAAAAAATTACAACCTTAAGACATACTTCACTTTGTGAATTCCATTTTTTGTAACATTTATAAAAAATTGTCTTCATTTTTTACTTTGGCTGCATCTGGTCTGTTGACAGGCCATGAATTAATGCAACAATTTGTAACATCTGTTCAGTTAGCGATTGTGCCAAAAATTTCAAAATACAATTTATTTTCTTGTTTATGTCTAAATTTTAGAATTAACATACGATTTTATAGATTTATACACAATAATAAATAAATAATTTTTTTCTTGTCATTACAGGTAATGATTGGATTAATGTATATCATTTAACATAATATTAGAGAATAATGTAAGTAACTTTAATTTTCGCTTAAAACTTTCGTTGTAATACATATCGAGAGTCTATATTCAATACCGTCTATAAACCATATTTTTCAAAATCACTTTTTATTGAGAAACAGTTTTTTATACTCACCATCAAGAGAAAGATTGTCATTCCGTTCGTAATTTCCCTAATATTAGCTCAAAAACCAAAATTGAAGTATATTCTGAATCCTTATGAAATTCTTCTCTTAAGAAAATTAAAAAAAAAAAAAATTTCTATAGAAAATTTTTTTATCAAAAATTTTTCTATGGAAAATTTTTTTATCAAAAATTTTTCTATAGAAAATTTTTTTATCAAAAATTTTTCTATAGAAAATTTTTTTATCAAAAATTTTTCTATAGAAAATTTTTTATCAAAAAATTGTCTATAGAAAATTTTTAATCAAGAAATTTTTCTATAGAAAATTTTTTATCAAGAAATTTTTCTATAGAAAATTTTTTATCAAGAAATTTTTCTATAGAAAATTTTTTATCAAGAAATTTTTCTATAGAAAATTTTTTTATCAAAAATTTTTCTATAGAAAATTTTTTTATCAAAAATTTTTCTATAGAAAATTTTTTTATCAAAAATTTTTCTATAGAAAATTTTTTTATCAAAAATTTTTCTATAGAAAATTATTTTATCAAAAATTTTTCTATAGAAAATTTTTTTATCAAAAATTTTTCTATAGAAAATTTTTTTATCAAAAATTTTTCTATAGAAAATTTGTTTATCAAAAATTTTCCTATAGAAAATTTTTTTTATCAAAAATTTTTCTATCGAAAATTTTTTTATCAAAAAAGTTTTCTATTGAAAATATTTTTATCAAAAATTTTTATACAAAAATTTTTTTTGTAAAAAATTTTCTATAGAAAATTTTTTTATCAAAAATTTTTCTATAGAAATTGTTTTTATCAAAAATTTTTCTATAGAAATTTTTTTATCAAAAATTTTTCTGTAGAATTTTTTTTTTATTAAAAATTTTTCTATAGAAAATTTTTTTTATCAAAAATTTTTCTATAGAAAATTTGTTTATCAAAAATTTTTCTATAGAAAATTTTTTTTATCAAAAATTTTTCTATAGAAAATTTTTTTATCAAAAAAGTTTTCTATTGAAAATATTTTTATCAAAACTTTTTCTACAGACATTTTTTTTTTAATTTTCTATAGAAAATTTTTTTATTAAAAATTTTTCTATAGAAAATTTTTTTAATCAAAAATTTTTCTATAGAAAATTTTTTTATCAAAAAATTTTTCTATAGAAAATTTTTTTATCAATTATTTTCTATAGAAAATTTTTTTATCAAAAATTTTCTATAAAAAAATTTCTATAAACAAATTTTTGATAAAATTATTTTATCAAAAATTTTTCTATAGAAATTTTTTTATCGAAAATTTTTCTATAGAAAATTTTTTTTATCAAAAATTGTTCTATAGAAAATTTTTTTATCAAAAATTTTTCTATAGAAATTGTTTTTATCAAAAATTTTTCTATAGAAATTTTTTTATCAAAAATTTTTCTGTAGAATTTTTTTTTATTAAAAATTTTTCTATAGAAAATTTTTTTTATCAAAAATTTTTCTATAGAAAATTTGTTTATCAAAAATTTTTCTATAGAAAATTTTTTTTATCAAAAATTTTTCTATAGAAAATTTTTTTATCAAAAAAGTTTTCTATTGAAAATATTTTTATCAAAACTTTTTCTACAGACATTTTTTTTTAATTTTCTATAGAAAATTTTTTTATTAAAAATTTTTCTATAGAAAATTTTTTTAATCAAAAATTTTTCTATAGAAAATTTTTTTATCAAAAAATTTTTCTATAGAAAATTTTTTTATCAATTATTTTCTATAGAAAATTTTTTTATCAAAAATTTTCTATAAAAAAATTTCTATAAACAAATTTTTGATAAAATTATTTTATCAAAAATTTTTCTATAGAAATTTTTTTATCGAAAATTTTTCTATAGAAAATTTTTTTTATCAAAAATTGTTCTATAGAAAATTTTTTAATCAAAAATTTTTCTATAGAAATTGTTTTTATCAAAAATTTTTCTATAGAAATTTTTTTATCAAAAATTTTTCTGTAGAATTTTTTTTTATTAAAAATTTTTCTATAGAAAATTTTTTTTATCAAAAATTTTTCTGTAGAAAATTTTTTTATCAAAAATTTTTCTATAGAAAATTTTTTTATCAAAAATTTTTCTATAGAAAATTTTTTTATCAAAAATTTTTCTATAAAAAAATTTTTGATAAAAAATTTTCTATAAACAAATTTTTGATAAAATTATTTTATCAACAATTTTTCTATAGAAATTTTTTTATCGAAAATTTTTCTATAGAAAATTTTTTTTTATCAAAAATTGTTCTATAGAAAATTTTTTTTATCAAAAATTTTTCTATAGAAAATTTTTTTATCAAAAATTTTTCTATAGAAAATTTTTTTATCAAAAATTTTTCTATAAAAAAATTTTTGATAAAAAATTTTCTATAAACAAATTTTTGATAAAATTATTTTATCAACAATTTTTCTATAGAAATTTTTTTATCGAAAATTTTTCTATAGAAAATTTTTTTATCAAAAAAGTTTTCTATTGAAAATATTTTTATCAAAAATTTTTCTACAGACAATTTTTTTTTTTAATTTTCTATAGAAAATTTTTTTATCAAAAATTTTTCTATAGAAAATTTTTTTATCAAAAATTTTCTATAAAAAAATTTTTGATAAAAAATTTTCTATAAACAAATTTTTGATAAAATTATTTTATCAACAATTTTTCTATAGAAATTTTTTTATCGAAAATTTTTCTATAGAAAATTTTTTTTATCAAAAATTGTTCTATAGAAAATTTTTTTATCAAAAATTTTTCTATAGAAATTGTTTTTATCAAAAATTGTTCTATAGAAATTTTTTTATCAAAAATTTTTCTATAGAAAATTTTTTTTATCAAAAATTTTTCTGTAGAAAATTTTTTTATCAAAAATTTTTCTATAGAAAATTTTTTTATCAAAAATTTTTCTATAGAAAATTTTTTTATAGAAAATTTTTTTATCAAAAATTTTTCTATAGAACATTTTTTATCAAAAAATTGTCTATAGAAAATTTTTTATCAAGAAATTTTTCTATAGAAAATTTTTTTATCAAAAATTTTTCTATAGAAAATTTTTTTATCAAAAATTTTTCTATAGAAAATTTTTTTATCAAAAATTTTTCTATAGAAAATTTTTATATCCAAAATTTTTCTATAGAAAATTTTTTTATCAAAAATTTTTCTATAGAAATTTTTTTATCAAAAATTTTTCTGTAGAAATTTTTTTATCAAAAATTTTTCTATAGAAAATTTTTTTATCAAAAATTTTTCTATAGAAAATTTGTTTATCAAAAATTTTCCTATAGAAAATTTTTTTTATCAAAAATTTTTCTATCGAAAATTTTTTTATCAAAAAAGTTTTCTATTGAAAATATTTTTATCAAAAATTTTTCTATAGAAATTTTTTTATCAAAAATTTTTCTGTAGAAATTTTTTTTATTAAAAATTTTTCTATAGAAAATTTTTTTTATCAAAAATTTTTCTGTAGAAAATTTTTTGATAATAAATTTTTCTATAGAAAATTTTTTTATCAAAAATTTTTCTATAGAAAATTTTCTTATCAAAAATTTTTCTATAGAAAAATTGATTATCAAAAAAGTTTTCTATAGAAAATATTTTTATCAAAAATTTTTCTATAAAAAATCTTTTTATCAAAAATTTTTCTATAGAAAATTTGTTTATCAAAAATTTTCCTATAGAAAACTTTTTTTATCAAAAATTTTTCTATAGAAAATTTGTTTATCAAAAAAGTTTTCTATTGAAAATAAAAAGCAAAGGGCACGTTGCATTTACACACACATACATTCATGTAATTTACTTACATATGTGAACACTGTTACTATTCTATAAATAGCATCAAACCAAAAAGTCTTGTTCTTCTCTACATGCCAACGGCAAGTGAAAACATCGAGCAAAACAAGTAATAGGAGAATACATAATCAATTAAACGTAATGATGTTCGATCAAACTTAATGAGTTAAGTTGATGATTATCTCTGCAATTTGATAACTCGACTGTGGTCGAGGGCGCTAAGTGCTAATGACGTCCTGTGGCGGGACAGAAATTGCAATCCAAGCCGCGTTCAAAAATAATTTTTTCAGTTTTTCTCCACATTATTGCTTTCAAATTTTCAAATTAATTATTTGAAAATTAAAAACGAACTCAACCCTGATAAATCCTAATTTTTCGAAAATATTTTATCAAAAATTTTTTCACAGAAATTTTTTTTTTTTTTAATTTTCTATAGAAAATTTTTTAATCAAAAATTTTTCTGTAGAAAATTTTTTTATCAAAAATTTTGCTATAGATAATTTTTTTATCAAAAATTTTTCGCATTAACTTATAATAATTGTTCAGTCTTCAAGAATTTAAAAATATTTATCAGTACCTAGTATTTATTTATTTCCCAATTATTCGAATACGACTGACTGTGCTATGTATGTATGTCTTAGCACACATTTAAATTAATTGAACCGTATGTTTCTTTCAATCAAGCAGTTTCCATGCATTGACTAATCCAGATGTTTGAACAATTAGAAAAACTTTGATCTTTTAAACAAATAAACCATTGACATTGCTAATTTAATTATTTTATTTAACTTTTTTTGTTTTCTAAATTTTTTTGTTCATACATTCATATATGCAATGGAAAAGATATTAAGAAATGACGAAGTAAAAAATAGGTCACATTATATTTGAAATTGACCCGACTAGGGATAAGAGTAAGAGTAAGTATTATTTATAATAAACAAATAAAGTATTTAGTCGATTTTTTTCTGTTCCAATATCAATTTGTTTGATTAGTTTATCTATTGTTTATCCTCCATTTATTTTGCCACAATTTGAACTTTTATTGACGTCATTTTGCTTAGTCACAGGCACTTAGTCCATAACTAATCGAAAAAAGTTAATCACTTTTATTAGTTGTAAACAAAGAAAATCTCTTATCTCCAAAAGTATAAAACTCCAATGATTTTATATTGTATATGTATAAGCCGGCAATTACACTGTGTTACAAAGGTAATAAAGAAAATTTTGAAAATTTCTTATAAAAATAGGAAAATTTTAAAAATTTCCTATCAAAATAGGAAAATTTTAAAAATTTCCTATCAAAATAGGAAAATTTTAAAAATTTCCTATCAAAATAGGAAAATTTTAAAAATTTCCTATCAAAATAGGAAATTTTTTAAAATTTCCTAAAAAAATAGGAAATTTTTTAAAATTTCCTAAAAAAATAGGAAATTTTTTAAAATTTCCTAAAAAAATAGGAAATTTTTGAAAATTTCCTATAAAAATAGAAAATTTTTGAAAATTCTCTATCAAAATAGGAAATTCTTGAAAATTTCCTATCAAAAAAGGAAATTCTTGAAAATTTCCTATCAAAATAGGAAATTCTTGAAAATTTCCTATCAAAATAGGAAATTCTTGAAAATTTCCTATCAAAATAGGAAATTCTTGAAAATTTCCTATCAAAATAGGAAATTCTTGAAAATTTCCTATCAAAATAGGAAATTCTTGAAAATTTCCTATCAAAATAGGAAATTCTTGAAAATTTCCTATCAAAATAGGAAATTCTTGAAAATTTCCTATCAAAATAGGAAATTCTTGAAAATTTCCTATCAAAATAGGAAATTCTTGAAAATTTCCTATCAAAATAGGAAATTCTTGAAAATTTCCTATCAAAATAGGAAATTCTTGAAAATTTCCTATCAAAATAGGAAATTCTTGAAAATTTCCTGTCAAAATAGGAAATTCTTGAAAATTTCCTGTCAAAATAGGAAATTCTTGAAAATTTCCTATCAAAATAGGAAATTCTTGAAAATTTCCTATCAAAATAGGAAATTCTTGAAAATTTCCTATCAAAATAGGAAATTTTGAAAATTTCCTATAAAAATAGGAAATTTTGAAAATTTCCTATAAAAATAGGAAATTTTGAAAATTTCCTATAAAAATAGGAAATTTTGAAAATTTCCTATAAAAATAGGAAATTTTGAAAATTTCCTATAAAAGTAGGAAATTTTGAAAATTTCCTATAAAAATAGGAAATTTTGAAAATTTCCTATAAAAATAGGAAATTTTGAAAATTTCCTATAAAAATAGGAAATTTTGAAAATTTCCTATAAAAATAGGAAATTTTGAAAATTTCCTATAAAAAATAGGAAATTTTGAAAATTTCCTATAAAAATAGGAAATTTTGAAAATTTCCTATCAAAATAGGAAATTTTGAAAATTTCCTATAAAAATAGGAAATTTTGAAAATTTCCTATAAAAATAGGAAAATTTTAAAAATTTCCTATCAAAATAGGAAAATTTTAAAAATTTCCTATCAAAATAGGAAAATTTTAAAAATTTCCTATCAAAATAGGAAAATTTTAAAAATTTCCTATCAAAATAGGAAAATTTTAAAAATTTCCTATCAAAATAGGAAATTTTTTAAAATTTCCTAAAAAAATAGGAAATTTTTTAAAATTTCCTAAAAAAATAGGAAATTTTTTAAAATTTCCTAAAAAAAATAGGAAATTTTTGAAAATTTCCTATAAAAATAGAAAATTTTTGAAAATTCTCTATCAAAATAGGAAATTCTTGAAAATTTCCTATCAAAAAAGGAAATTCTTGAAAATTTCCTATCAAAATAGGAAATTCTTGAAAATTTCCTATCAAAATAGGAAATTCTTGAAAATTTCCTATCAAAATAGGAAATTCTTGAAAATTTCCTATCAAAATAGGAAATTCTTGAAAATTTCCTATCAAAATAGGAAATTCTTGAAAATTTCCTATCAAAATAGGAAATTCTTGAAAATTTCCTATCAAAATAGGAAATTCTTGAAAATTTCCTATCAAAATAGGAAATTCTTGAAAATTTCCTATCAAAATAGGAAATTCTTGAAAATTTCCTATCAAAATAGGAAATTCTTGAAAATTTCCTATCAAAATAGGAAATTCTTGAAAATTTCCTATCAAAATAGGAAATTCTTGAAAATTTCCTATCAAAATAGGAAATTCTTGAAAATTTCCTGTCAAAATAGGAAATTCTTGAAAATTTCCTGTCAAAATAGGAAATTCTTGAAAATTTCCTATCAAAATAGGAAATTCTTGAAAATTTCCTATCAAAATAGGAAATTCTTGAAAATTTCCTATCAAAATAGGAAATTTTGAAAATTTCCTATAAAAATAGGAAATTTTGAAAATTTCCTATAAAAATAGGAAATTTTGAAAATTTCCTATAAAAATAGGAAATTTTGAAAATTTCCTATAAAAATAGGAAATTTTGAAAATTTCCTATAAAAATAGGAAATTTTGAAAATTTCCTATAAAAATAGGAAATTTTGAAAATTTCCTATAAAAATAGGAAATTTTGAAAATTTCCTATAAAAATAGGAAATTTTGAAAATTTCCTATAAAAATAGGAAATTTTGAAAATTTCCTATAAAAATAGGAAATTTTGAAAATTTCCTATAAAAATAGGAAATTTTGAAAATTTCCTATAAAAATAGGAAATTTTGAAAATTTCCTATCAAAATAGGAAATTTTGAAAATTTCCTATAAAAATAGGAAATTTTGAAAATTTCCTATAAAAATAGGAAATTTTGAAAATTTCCTATAAAAATAGGAAATTTTGAAAATTTCCTATAAAAATAGGAAATTTTGAAAATTTCCTATAAAAATAGGAAATTTTGAAAATTTCCTATAAAAATAGGAAATTTTGAAAATTTCCTATAAAAATAGGAAATTTTGAAAATTTCCTATAAAAATAGGAAATTTTGAAAATTTCCTATAAAAATAGGAAATTTTGAAAATTTCCTATAAAAATAGGAAATTTTGAAAATTTCCTATAAAAATAGGAAATTTTGAAAATTTCCTATAAAAATAGGAAATTTTGAAAATTTCCTATAAAAATAGGAAATTTTGAAAATTTCCTATAAAAATAGGAAATTTTGAAAATTTCCTATAAAAATAGGAAATTTTGAAAATTTCCTATAAAAATAGGAAATTTTGAAAATTTCCTATAAAAATAGGAAATTTTGAAAATTTCCTATAAAAATAGGAAATTTTGAAAATTTCCTATAAAAATAGGAAATTTTGAAAATTTCCTGTAAAAATAGGAAATTCTGAAAATTTCCTATAAAATAGGAAATTCTGAAAATTTCCTATAAAATAGGAAATTTTGAAAATTTCCTATAAAAATAGGAAATTTTGAAAATTTCCTATAAAAATAGGAAATTTTGAAAATTTCCTATAAAAATAGGAAATTTTGAAAATTTCCTATAAAAATAGGAAATTTTGAAAATTTCCTATAAAAATAGGAAATTTTGAAAATTTCCTATAAAAATAGGAAATTTTGAAAATTTCCTATAAAAATAGGAAATTTTGAAAATTTCCTATAAAAATAGGAAATTTTGAAAATTTCCTATAAAAAATAGGAAATTCTTGAAAATTTCCTATCAAAATAGGAAATTCTTGAAAATTTCCTATCAAAATAGGAAATTCTTGAAAATTTCCTATCAAAATAGGAAATTCTTGAAAATTTCCTATCAAAATAGGAAATTCTTGAAAATTTCCTATCAAAATAGGAAATTCTTGAAAATTTCCTATCAAAATAGGAAATTCTTGAAAATTTCCTATCAAAATAGGAAATTCTTGAAAATTTCCTATCAAAATAGGAAATTCTTGAAAATTTCCTATCAAAATAGGAAATTCTTGAAAATTTCCTATCAAAATAGGAAATTCTTGAAAATTTCCTATCAAAATAGGAAATTCTTGAAAATTTCCTATCAAAATAGGAAATTCTTGAAAATTTCCTATCAAAATAGGAAATTCTTGAAAATTTCCTATCTAAATAGGAAATTTTGAAAATTTCCTATAAAAATAGGATATTTTGAAAATTTCCTATAAAAATAGGAAATTTTGAAAATTTCCTATAAAAATAGGAAATTTTGAAAATTTCCTATAAAAATAGGAAATTTTGAAAATTTCCTATTAAAATAGGAAATTTTGAAAATTTCCTATTAAAATAGGAAATTTTGAAAATTTCCTATTAAAATAGGAAATTTTGAAAATTTCCTATAAAAATAGGAAATTTTGAAAATTTCCTATTAAAATAGGAAATTTTGAAAATTTCCTATAAAAGTAGGAAATTTTGAAAATTTCCTATAAAAATAGGAAATTTGAAAATTTCCTATAAAAATAGGAAATTTTGAAAATTTCCTATAAAAATAGGAAATTTTGAAAATTTCCTATAAAAATAGGAAATTTTGAAAATTTCCTATAAAAATAGGAAATTTTGAAAATTTCCTATAAAAATAGGAAATTTTGAAAATTTCCTATAAAAATAGGAAATTTTGAAAATTTCCTATAAAAATAGGAAATTTTGAAAATTTCCTATAAAAATTGGAAATTTTGAAAATTTCCTATAAAAATAGGAAATTTTGAAAATTTCCTATAAAAATAGGAAATTTTGAAAATTTCCTATAAAAATAGGAAATTTTGAAAATTTCCTATAAAAATAGGAAATTTTGAAAATTTCCTATAAAAATTGGAAATTTTGAAAATTTCCTATAAAAATAGGAAATTTTGAAAATTTCCTATAAAAATAGGAAATTTTGAAAATTTCCTATAAAAATAGGAAATTTTGAAAATTTCCTATAAAAATAGGAAATTTTGAAAATTTCCTATAAAAATAGGAAATTTTGAAAATTTCCTATAAAAATAGGAAATTTTGAAAATTTCCTATAAAAATAGGAAATTTTGAAAATTTCCTATAAAAATAGGAAATTTTGAAAATTTCCTATAAAAATAGGAAATTTTGAAAATTTCCTATAAAAATAGGAAATTTTGAAAATTTCCTATAAAAATAGGAAATTTTGAAAATTTCCTATAAAAATAGGAAATTTTGAAAATTTCCTATAAAAATAGGAAATTTTGAAAATTTCCTATAAAAAATAGGAATTTTGAAAATTTCCTATAAAAATAGGAAATTTTGAAAATTTCCTATAAAAATAGGAAATTTTGAAAATTTCCTATAAAAATAGGAAATTTTGAAAATTTCCTATAAAAATAGGAAATTTTGAAAATTTCCTATAAAAATAGGAAATTTTGAAAATTTCCTATAAAAATAGGAAATTTTGAAAATTTCCTATAAAAATAGGAAATTTTGAAAATTTCCTATAAAAATAGGAAATTTTGAAAATTTCCTATAAAAATAGGAAATTTTGAAAATTTCCTATAAAAATAGGAAATTTTGAAAATTTCCTATAAAAATAGGAAATTTTGAAAATTTCCTATAAAAATAGGAAATTTTGAAAATTTCCTATAAAAATAGGAAATTTTGAAAATTTCCTATAAAAATAGGAAATTTTGAAAATTTCCTATAAAAATAGGAAATTTTGAAAATTTCCTATAAAAATAGGAAATTTTGAAATTTCCTATAAATAGGAATTTGAAATTTCCTATAAAAATAGGAAATTTTGAAAATTTCCTATAAAAATAGGAAATTTTGAAAATTTCCTATAAAATAGGAAATTTTGAAAATTTCCTATAAAAATAGGAAATTTGAAAATTTCCTATAAAAATAGGAAATTTTGAAAATTTCCTATAAAAATAGGAAATTTTGAAAATTTCCTATAAAAATAGGAAATTTTGAAATTTCCTATAAAAATAGGAAATTTTGAAATTTCCTATAAAAATAGGAAATTTTGAAAATTTCCTATAAAAATAGGAAATTTTGAAAATTTCCTATAAAAATAGGAAATTTTGAAAATTTCCTATAAAAATAGGAAATTTTGAAAATTTCCTATAAAAACAGGAAATTTTGAAAATTTCCTATAAAAACAGGAAATTTTGAAAATTTCCTATAAAAATAGGAAATTTTGAAAATTTCCTATAAAAATAGGAAATTTTTTGAAAATTCCTATAAAAATAGGAAATTTTTGAAAATTTCCTATAAAAATAGGAAATTTTTGAAAATTTCCTATAAAAATAGGAAATTTTCGAAATTCTATT
>OW121743.1:53176327-53226202 GCA_933228675.1 Stomorhina lunata | reverse complement strand
TAGGAAATTTTCGAAATTTCCTGTAAAAATAGGAAATTTTCGAAATTTCCTGTAAAAATAGGAAATTTTCGAAATTTCCTATAAAAATAGGAAATTTTCGGAATTTCCTATAAAAATAGGAAATTTTACAAATTTTAAATTTTTCTTCTAGACTTTTGTACCACAGTTTTATTTAACCCATTTTTGATTTCCAATCAACTCGAAGCAAATAATGCCGTAGTAAGATAATCTCTATAAATTCATAATTAATTTTGATGGGCAATTCAAACAAAATAAAATCCCTTTTGAATAGACTAATTCGAAAATCATCAAGCTCTACATAAATAATATCCTTAAATGGGATTTGTAATCCTTGAAATTGACAAAAAAAGAAAACTAATTCCACCTAAAATAACCTTTCTCACAACCCTATCCTTTTGCCAAATTGATGTCCTTTCTAAGCCTCTATATAATTTAACACAATTATTTAAGTATTTTGTTTATTTAATAAGATCTTTTTGCTATGACACAAAACTCGTTCGTGTATTGATGGAGGAAAAACATTGAAAAATACAACTGGAAAATAGGTATTAGGAAAACTTTTGACAAAAGTCTAATTTGTTATTATACCCTTATAAAATAAGCTCTTGCTTTCATTTCATCTTTTCTTTTTTTTGGCTTAAGGAATCATACAAAGAAATTGCCTAAATTAATGAAGGAGTACAAGTTGAGTAAAAAAAAACGATTTCAAGTGGCAAAAAGGTCTTGTGCCAAAATTATAATAATAGATTTATATAACCATCCCTTTTTATTTTAAGGCTTCTTCATACTTATTAAGTTCTTTTTTTGATTGAAAGAAATCAAGAAAAAAGGTCATCCCAATCAACCATCCAGCCCCTTTTTTTTCTTATTTTCCCACACCCTACAATCAATTTAAGTACTTGAACTTATGTAGCAGCATTCAAGACTAATAACCAGACTCATTATAGTCATCATCGACCTCATCAGCATCTTCATCATAAATGTATCATCACTTGCTTTCACTCTTAAATTTAGATAAATAATTTGATAGGCATTTGACAGTTCATTATGACTTATGAATAGCAACAACAACAACAATAGCAAGTACAACAACAGCACATGGTTTTTATCATTAGAAAATGTGACCATTTTTGTTTTCTTGGTTCGCCTTTCCCCAGTTTTTTATTTTACTGCTGCCACGTTTTGTTAATATGCCAAGAAAAAAATTTTAAATTATATTCATTACATATGCGTTTTCGGTTAGAGCGTTAAGAGTATATCAAAACATTTTTTACAGGCCATAAAACACACCTTGTGTCTGCGTACCGCAAAATATGGCTTTTCGTTTTTAAATAGACAGAAGTGAGGAAAAATGTAGTTGATTTACGATTCATATTAAAAATATCACTTGAATAAGTTTTTGCTTTAAATTTAGTTGTCAGAATTATCAATATAACCCTTTAATGGCATTTGTTGCCTATAAGCAACATTGTAAGTTTCTGGTCATAGCTTCTTTAGTTTTTGTATTTTTGCTAACTTAAATTAACATTTGTGAGCATTTAATTATACATTTTTAAAAGTCTTATAATCATTTTTAAAAGTCTTATAATCATTAATTTCTAGATGAAGTGGTCTAAAAAAGCGCGCAAATAACGTATAAAAAGTTGTTTTACAAAAATTCAAATAAAAACAAGTAAGAAAGCGCTATAGTCGGTCAAGCCGACCATACGATACCCTTCACCACTAAGGTCAAAGGTGTTATTTTTCCTGTGTAAAGACAAATATTTGCTAAATTTTGTCATCATACAAACATTTTCTCAAAACTTATATATTCAACCTGTTTCCGTCATTTGGACTTATATGAGAGCTAAGGTCAAATGTGGACCGATTTTCTCGAAATTTGGCAGGTTGATTACAGTTGTTACAAAAATTATGTATGCAAAAAATAGACACAAAATTTCCATTATCTTTAGATTTACGAGCGTTTTAGTGATTCTTTGTCTCATTTAGGGCGTTTTTAAAGAAGAGTTTGTATGGGAGCTATGGTCAAATGTGGACCGATTTAAACAAAATTTGGTACAGTGATTTTAGTTGACATAAGCAGTATTTGTTTTAAATTTCATGAAAAAATATTGATATTCGTGGCCAATATAGCAATTCCGGGAAGTGGGACCTATGGGAGGTACCATAAATAATGGACCGATTTTGACCAATTTCAATAGCCATGGTCCCATTATCAAAAAAATGATCTGTGCCAAATTTCATCAAATTATCTTTAGAATTGCGACCTGTAGTTTGATTACAAGGTTTACATGGGGGTCCAGCCAGCCAGACGGACGGACGGACGGACATCGCTAAATCGACTCAGAAAGTGATTCTAAGCCTATTGGTATACTAAAAGGTGGGTCTAAGACAAATATTTCTATGCGTTACAAACATCAGCACAAACTTATAATACCCTTTCCACCTATGGTGGTGAAGGGTATAAAAAAGTGAGAAGATTTTTTCAAAAAAAGTGAATTTTCTTATAAATAACAATTAAAGAAATGAGATAAAATTGGTAGAACTTAAAAAAATAGATCTTATTGTAATGACAGGAATTTCATTAAAACAATGTTGCTTTTAGGCAACATTTGTCCACAGTTTTTATACTTAAAGTTATTTTGATTGAAAATTAATGTTTTTATTAATGCAACACAAAATGTATATCGTATTTGTACCATTTAAATACCGAATACCGGCGTTGAGTTGAAAACGCTTAGTTTTACAAAATGTAAACACACGGTTTTGATGTAAAAACACTTTGTTTTCAATATGACTCAAAATTTCTATTCAAATTTAAAAACACGCCGTTGTCGAATTAAAAACACATCGTTTGAGATTGCAATACTTTTATTCTAAAGAAGAAGAGTTTGGCCCTAAATAGTAAAATTTAACAATGACTTCAAATCCTATAACAAAACATGACATAGTACATACATATTTCTTCATGAACTACACTCTGTTACACTAAAAAAACTCGACCTAGTTTGGGTTGTAGGCCTTATTGACTACATGACAAATCGTGCAAAAAATGTTCAGAATTACGTCCAAATTTTAGAGTTATACTCTTAAACCCGATTTTAACGAGGTTCATCAACATATCGATCCATAGCTCTGCCAGTTTGTATCCGATTTTATTTTTTTTAATAGAAAATAAAAGAAAACAGATTGCTCTTTGGAATGGTATATTTTTTGACACATTTGCCAAATCAAAACTGTCTTTTTGTTTAGAATATTTAAAATTAAAACAAAATATCCCAGCAAAACTTTGGTAATGTCAAGTACTCTGGTAACTGGTTACCTTGTGATGGCTACAACATACCCTCCAAATAACCAATAAGTTATTACAGAAGTACTTATTTGTAATTAAAATGGTAATTTGTAATTAAAATGGTAATTTGGGTTCGAATCCCACCAAGACCAACAATTTTTTTTTATTAAAGAGTGCTCTAAATAAAATTTGTAGTTGGATTTTCTTAAATAAAAATCAAACCTTTTAATATAAACACTCTACAAAATATGCAAATATAATGAAATATTATACAAAATCATTTAGCATTAAAATGTTTACTTAGTACTCGGGTTTTGCAAAATTATCGACTTTTTTCGGAAACCCTCCCATAAAAGATTTTACAGTTGCTTCTGATACCTTTTTGGAGCATGTGTTCCACCTGCGCTTAAAATCGGACATGTTCTTGGAAATCTTTCCTGTGTTCTTCAATTCCTTTTTTACCAGAGCCCAATACCTTTCCACAGGCCGAAGTTCTGGACAGTTAGGTGGATTTGCCTCTCGTGGTACAAAAATGACATTATTCTTTGAGTACCACTCAAGTGCCTTTCTTCCATAATGGCATGATGCCAAATCGGGCCAAAAAAATGTAGTCACTCTGTGCTCTCTTAAAAAGGGTAACAACCGTTTTTGTAGGCACTCCTTTATATAAATTTCTGTGTTTATTGTGCCAGATGCCACAAATACTTTACTTCTTTTGCCACAACTGGAAATAGCTTGCCACACGGGAAACTTCTTAGGGAATTTTGTGTGTTTTTTTGTGCGAAACTCTTGCCGAACATTGCCCCGTTTATCAGCAACATAAAAATCTTGACCAGGAAGTTGAGAAAAGTCTGCCAGTACGTATGTTTCATCATCCATCACACAACAGGTGTATTTTTTTATAAAATCAGACTTCAATTTTTTCGCTCGTTTTTTTGCTTCTAAGTTCTTTATAGCATTGCGATCTGGAACCTTTTGGACTTTGTATGTCTTAAGTCCAGCATAAGCTTTGACTTTATGTTCAAAATTCGTAGAACATTTCACCGTACGAGCTGCTTTTCTTAAAGAAGTGTTAGGCGCTCTTCGAAAGAGTCGCTCGACTTCTTTTGCCTTACCAATATCTGTAGGACCTTTTTTCCTCCCTGATCCAGGTTTTCTTTCAATGCTCAGGTTTTCCTTATACCGTCTGATGGCATTAGAAACCGTTCGAGGGTCAACTTTCAAATTTTTAGCTATTTTTTTTAAAAGTTCATGACGGATTTGTTTGAAAAGTTTTAATTATATTTTCACGAACTTTTTTTTCGCAGTCCATTTTGATTGAAATAACTATTGAAAATTAATAATTTCTAAAATAATAGTATCTGACATATCTATAGAAACTAACTTGATCAAAAAATAAATTATTTCTTGCACTATGGATAAATTTTGTCTAAAATAGTAAATGCATATTTTTTTTTAGAACACTCTTTAGGCTGTTTCTGTATGTTTTTTATATGGGAGCTATGGTTAAATGTGAACCGATTTCGATGAAATTTTATATGCTGCCTAGTGCTTATGTAAAACTTCTAGATACCAAATTTTGTCATCATAGCTGTTATAATTTGTCATTTATTAGCAAATAAGCGACTGGCGTAGACGAGGTTATACGGGAGCTATGGTCAAATGTTAACCGATTTTGCCCAATTTCAATACCAAAATTTTCTCATAAATGAAGAATGTTTTTGCTAAGTTTCAGTGAGCTAACTCTTTTCGTTTAGGCGTTATCGTGATTTCAACAGACAGACAGACAGACGGACAGACAGACGGACATCGCTCAATCGTCTTAGAATTTCATAAGGATTCAGAATATATATCGTTTTTGATTTTTGAGCCAATATTAAGGAAATTACAAACGGAATGACAATCTCAATATACCCCCCATTCTTTTTGATGGTGGGTATAAAAAAGTGAGAGGATTTTTTCAAAAAAAGTGAATTTTCTTATAAAAAACAATTAAAGAAATGAGATAAAAATGGTAGAACTTAAAAAAATAGATCTTATTGTAATGACAGGAATTTCATTAAAACAATGTTGCTTTTAGGCAACATTTGTCCACAGTTTTTATACTTAAAGATATTTTGATTGAAAATTAATGTTTTCAATATTGCAACACAAAATGTATATCGTATTTGTACCATTTAAATACCGAATACCGGCGTTGAGTTAAAAACGCTTAGTTTTACAAAATGTAAACACACGGTTTTGATGTAAAAACACTTTGTTTTCAATATGACTCAAAATTTCTATTCAAATTTTAAAACACGCCGTTGTCAAATTAAAAACACATCGTTTGAGATTGCAATACTTTTATTCTAAAGAAGAAGAGTTTGGCCCTAAATAGTAAAATTTAACAATGACTTCAAATCCTATAACAAAACATCCCAGCAAAACTTTGGTAATGGCAAGTACTCTGATAACTGGTTACCTTGTAACGACTACAACATACCATCCGAATAAATAATAAGTTATTACAGAAGTACTTATTTGTAATTAAGATGGTAATTTAAACTGAATGGCCCCGGTTCAAATCTCACCAAGGGTAACAATTTTTTTTAGTTTTTTTTTTTTTTATTAAAAGAGTCTTTTTAAATTATTTTTGAATTTTAAGAACTTCATCACGTTAATGAAAAAATACAATCATGAGTCAATTTTGATTATGTAGGGGATATTGAATTCCAAACACTATTCTAATTGGTCTTAACTTGATAAGCCCAACTTATCTGGGTCATCCTTCATCTCAACTGTGGACACACACCTCCTCATGTTCCGAGAGTTGTGCCATAAGATCGATAAAAATGGGTTAGGATTACGGGCTAGTAACCCTCTCTTGAAAAAAAAAATACAATGAAGAGGATAAAATTAGAATTGAAATGTCCCACTACCTAATATTAGAGGAGGATGTCCGAAACTTCGATAGAAAGACCAAGTAGAGGAACATTTTTCAAAGCTTGGCCTATAAAATTGTAGAATATTCGTACAAGATCGAAATCCATGGAATTCTAAAATATGCTCGGACTTTGGCCTTAACAGGTTGTAACATTTAAGTAAGTAAGAGTCAAAAAATCGTAAAAAAAATATTTTTCCAAAAATTACAACAAAGCAAAAAAAAGCAGGGAAAAACAAAGTTATTTTCACATGATTTTGGATCTAAAAATAAAAATTGTTTATATTAATTATAAGCTGCTAAGTTTTCAACATATGAAGTAGCTCAGTGGAAGAGTCTCTGCCTAGCAGTCGGAGGGTCTGGGTTCGAGCCCCCATGGGATCATAAAAAAAAATTTTGTATTTCGTTTAAAAATATATGTTTTTAATAAAACAACAACAAAAAAGTTGTTGCTGTTGTTGTTGTTGCTTTCAAATTGCTTACCCAAGTTATTACTTTTCTGCAATTGGTAAGTGCTTGCCTCCAATGATATCCCCATGTTAATGTAATGACTTAAACAGCGAATGAGTAAGTAGTTCGTGTTCAATAGTTTAACTGTTTAACTCATTATTTGGTAATGAAAAGTTTTACTGGGAAGTTATTACAGAAGTACTTATTTATAATTAAAATGGTAATTTGTAATTAAAATGGTAATTTGGGTTCGAATCCCACCAAGACCAACAATTTTTTTTTTTATTAAAAAAGTCTTTTTAAATGATTTTTAAATTCTAAGAACTTAAATATTACCTTCTGTAAAAAAATTTTGGAAAACTAACTCACGGTAATGAAAAAATACCATCATGAGTCAATTTTGATTATGTAGGGGATGTTGGATACCAAACACGGTTCTGATTGGTCCTAACTTGGTAAGCCCAAACATATCTTGGTCATCCTTTATCTCAACTGTGGACACTGACCTCCTCGTGTTATCACCCGGGGAACTAGTTTAACACCCCTTATTGTTGTGAGCTAACATGTACCGAGAGTTGTTCCATAAGATCGATAACAATGGGTTGGGACGACGGGCTAGTAACCCACTCTTGGAAAAAAACAATTACTATAAAGAGGATAAAATTAGAATAAAAATGTCCCAGCAACTAATATTAGAAGGAGACGTCGGAAACTTTAATGAAAAGACCAAGTAGAGGAACATTTTTCAAAGCTTGGCCTATAGAATTGTAGAATATTTGTTTACTACTATTAAACGTTTACAAAAAAAAAAAAAACGTATAGAAATATTTTTCCAAAAATTACAACAAAGCAAAAAATTAGGAAAAAAAAATTTATTGTCACATGATTTTGGATCTAAAAATAAAAATTGTTTATATTAATTATAAGCTTTTAAGTTTTCAACATATGAAGTAGCTCAGTGAAAGAGTCTCCGTCTAACACTCGTAATGGTCTGGGTTCGAGCTCCAATGGGGGCATACAAAAAAAATTATATTTCGTTTTAAAATATGTTTTTTTTAAATAAAATAACAACAACAAAAGTTTTTGTTGTTGTTTTCCAATTGCTAACCCATTTCATTACTTTTCTGCAATTGGTAAGTACTTGCCTCTAATGACATCCCCATGTTAATGTAATGACTTAAACAGTGAATGAGTAAGTAGTTCGTGTTCAATAGTTCAGCTGTTTAACTCATTATTTGGTAATGCAAAGTTTTGCTGGGATGTACACTTTTTTGACTTTAGTAGCTTTTAATTGATTATTTCTATATGAAAGCTCATAAAAGTTAATTTTCAATATAACAAGAGAATTAAGTGGTTTTAATTTTTTTAATCAGACGAAAAACCTTAAAATTATTAGGCTTTTCATAAACCGACTAGGCCATATACTACGTACTAACATGGTAATACGGCATATAAACATTTTTACCAGAAATTAATTTAAAAAGCAGAGACCGGATTTTAATACTTTTAAAACAATATTTTCATGTTTAAATCCATAAAAAAACAATCATTAAAGTTTAAAAAATTATTAGAAATCCCTCATGATTTTTATTTGTTCAAAAATTTTGTTTCTTTTTTCAATCCGATGAAAATAAAATATAAAAATCGTTTGGGATATTTATCAGTTCAAAATAATTTTCATCTTTTTTCATCCGATGAAAATAAATTTTGATAGAAAAAATTCAAATTTTATTTCTGTATTTGTCCGGGTATAAGGCATCTTTAGGACGTTTAAATAGAAATAAATTCAATTATTGTTGCAAATTTTATATTGAAATGGGTTTGGGCAACAAATGGTCGTTGTCTAAGTGCGTTTAAAACGTTTTAAACGTTTAAAAATTATTTTTTTTAGAAATAGCGACGCGAATCAAAGAAACCACCAATAGTTCCGATTAACTTCGATGTCCCAAAGCATTGCAATAATTTGAAAACATTCATACATTCATTGTTGAAAATTTTGAAATTTCATAAATATTTTATTTTTTCAAAGTCAAAACAGAAGTTCAAAAATAAAACAATCAATAAAATATTTTTCTATTCGGATATTTATCGTTATACTTACTTACTTACTTAAATGGCCTATATTACAAACTGTTAAGGTCAAAGGCCGAGCATATTTTAGAATTCCATGCGCTTCGATCTTGTCTTGTCAAGCTTGGTTAAATTTTCTTCTACTTGGTCTTTCCATCGAAGTTTCGGTCGTCCTCGTCTTCGAGTTCCCTCGGGATCATGTTCAAACACTTTTCTTGCTGGAGTACTTTCATCCATTCGCACCACATGTCCCAGCCAACGCAAACGCTGCTGTTTGATGCGTTTTACTATGTCAATGTCAGCAAATAACTCATACAGCTCATGATTAAATCGATGCCGAAATTCATTGTTAATGCTGATTGGACCATAGATTTTTCGTAGGATTTTCCTCTCAAAGACTCCAAGAACAGCTTCATCGGCTTGTGCAAGTGCCCATGATTCAGCACCATATAATAACACTGGTAGTATAAGCGTTTTGTAGAGCGTAATTTTAGTTCTTGTTGAGAGGATTTTATTCCTAAGCTGCCTGCTTAGGCCGAAATAGCATCTGTTGGCAAGTATGATTCTTCTTTTAATTTCGATACTTATGTCATTATTTATATTTACTGCGGTACCAAGGTAGACAAATTCTTTAACAACCTCGAAGCTATAGTTGTCCACGGTTACGTGTTGTCCAATTCTAGTGGATTGCTTGCTAGCAGAGACCATTAGTTTTGTTTTGGATTCATTGACTACTAGACCCATTTTCATTGATTCCTTCTCAATACTGGAAAATGCGGCAGTCACATCACGCAATGTGCGCCCCATAATATCAATGTCATCGGCAAAAGCGAGTAACATGTGCTTTCTGCTAAAAATTGTGCCAGTTGTATTAACTGCAGCACCACGCAAGATTTTCTCTAACAAAATGTTAAAGAGATCACATGATAAACTGTCGCCTTGCCTAAAACCTCGCTTAGTTAAAAAGGTTTCTGAAAGGCTTTTACCTATTTTAACTGACGATGTTGTGTCAGTTAATGTCATCCTGCACAACCTTATTAACTTCGTAGGAATGCCAAATTCTGACATTGCTTTATATAGCTTTGTTCGTATTGGGCTGTCAAAGGCAGCTTTGTAGTCAACGAAGAGGTGGTAAGTGTCTATTTGCTTTTCTTGGGTCTTTTCCAGGATTTGACGCAGAGTAAAGATCTGGTCAGTGGTGGATTTACCTGGTCTAAAGCCACATTGGTAGGCCCCTACTATTTCGTTCATCTTGGGTTTTAGCCTTTCACACAGGATGCTCGATAAAATTTTGTAGGCAATTGAGAGGAGACTTATGCCTCTATAGTTAGCGCATACGGATTTATCACCTTTTTTGTGCACTGGACAAAGAACACTGAGGCTTCAATCGTCAGGCATACGTTCTTCTAGCCATATAGAATTCAGGAGTTGAAACATGTACTTTATTAATTCATCACCTCCGGTCTTAAAAAGCTCTGCTGGTAATCCATCAGCACCCGCAGCTTTGTTTTTTTTTTAGACGAGATATTGCAGCTCTTATCTCACTTATGTTGGGTGGTGGGCATATAATGCCGTCATCACTGATTTGTTCAGGCATGTCATGGTCACTTTCACTTGATACCAGCAATTTGCAGAAGTGCTCATTCCATAATTTCAAGACGCTCTCAGTATCCGTCACCAGGTTTCCTTGATTGTCCTTACATGAGAGAACACAATTGCTAAAACCTTCAGTTTGGTGTTTGATTTTTTGGTAAAAAAAAAAAAAATTCATCATGAGGGATAATTATCAGGCATGTCACAAATTCCGTTCGGAATTGAAACCATTCCGTAGTTGAATTCCGATCGAAATGGTTTTAGGTTCTATAGATTCCGAAAAATTTTAAATGTCCAAAATCAGTACAAAATAAGATTTTTTCAATTGAAATTTTCAACTCTATCTTTGTTTTAACAAAAAACACTGATTAATTGAGGAAATTGTTCAAATATTGAATAAACAACTAAAAACATATGAACTCAATTCCACTTTGAAAATAGAAAGTGGTTTCATTCCGAAAATTTTTTTCGTTTTACTTTTTCAATAGAAGCAAAGTGCGGAATTCATTCCACTTCCGAACGGAATTGAGTTCTGTGACATGGCTGTATATTTCAAATATAAATCCCTCTTTTTTTATTTTTCGATGGAAATGAAAATAAATTTTCATCGGCAATGATATTTATACTTGATGGATTTAAAAAATAAAACGATCTCCGGTCTCTGTTAAAAAGTATTTTGTTCCCAATCGAAAATTTTAACTTTGGAAAAACTTAAATAACTTTTGTAAATGTAAACCGATAACAATAAGTAACATTTCGTTTTTTTTCTATAGCTTTAAAAGACTGTATAAAACAAAATAGGTTTTTATAGAAAAGAGTTGAACTAATTGCTTTCGAATTTTAAATATAAATTTTAAATTTAACCCACAAAAAAATAGTTTTGTTTTATATCACACATGATATCAAGTAAAATAACATGAAATAAAAATATTTGTTTTTGTTATTAAATGTACTACCAGTGCTTAATGTTGCTTATAAGCAACATCTCATAACGGTACAACCAAAAGAGATAGAGACCTGAAATTAATATCAGTTCATATTTAAGGCTCATATTTAAGGCTCATGACCTTATACAATTAAAATTTTTTTAAACACAAAGTAATGTGTTTATATAACTCATTTAAGTATACCCTTCACCATCATAGGTGGAAAGGGTTTTATAAGTTTGTGCTGATTAATGTAACGCAAAGAAATTTTTGTCTACGATCTACCTTTTAGTATACCAATAGACTTAGAATCACTTTCTGAGTCGATTTAGCGATGTCAGTTAGTCAGCCCGTGCGTCCATCTGGCTGGAGGGCCGGCTGACTGGCTGGACCCTCATGTAAAACATGTAATCAAACTATAGGTCGCAATTCTAAAGATAATTTGAAATTCGGCAGAAATAATGGGACCATGGCTCTTGAAATTCGTCAAAATCGGTCCATTATTTATGATACCTCCCACAAAAATCAATCCTGCTTATGTAAACCAAAAGTATATATATATATATATATATATATATATATATATATATATATATATATATATATATATATATATATGTATATATATATATATATATATATATATATATATATATATATATATATGTATATACATATATGTATATACATATATTTCCCCGACAACATTCCGATTGGAACAAGGGGACCTTCTCTCAGACAATGAGTTGCATCCGATTCTATTTTAAGACTCATTAAAGGGACCTACGTTTTAACGTCGACTCCGAACGGCAAATGCATTATTTAGAGAAGTTTTACATAGCCTAATACTCAATAACCAGTGACTAGCTGAGTTATGAGATGAACCGCCGCTTTTTATGAAAACTATTTCTTTTCAAGTCGGTCTGACCGGGGATTGAACTTGGGACCTCTGGTATGCTAGGCGGATGACTAACCTGCTATATCACGGCATAAACAAAATTACTGTACAAAATTTGAAATCGGTCCACATTTGACCATAGCTCCCATACAAAGGCTTCTGTCAAAACGCACTAAATTTGATAAAAATCAGTAAGAAGCTTGTAAATCTGAAAATAATGAGAATTTTAAGTCTATTTTTTGCATACATAGAAAAACTGTAACCAATTTGCCAAATTTCGAGCCACATTTAACCCTAGCTCTCATATAAGTCCAAATGACGGAAACAGTTTAAATATACAAGTTTTGAGAAAATGTTTATATGACGGCAAAATTTTTGCAAATTTTGTCCTTATACAGGAAAAAGAACACCTTTTACCTGAATGGTGAAGGGTGTCGTATGGTCGTGCTTGACCGACTATAGCACTTTTTCACTTGTTTTTATTACATTTTTAAGTAGTGAGGTTGTATATAAAGCTCATTCATTATAACTTTTTATAAAGATGAGAAAACAAAAACTTTTAATACCCGTCCGTCATGCAGTTTGAAGAGTTATATATAATAATATATATAATAATAATAATAATAATTATATATATATAATATATAATGTCAATAATTTAAATTTAAGGCGTTTCTTTTAACAAGAAAAGGTCGAACAACTTTTGAATCCTTTTTTTGTTTTGAAAAGTTGAGACTCGTGTCTTTTAAATGGAAAATGTTAAGTGCTCAAAAAAGTAAAAGCTTTTAAATGTTTGTTGAAAGGCTTTAACATACATATAACATCTCTTTCCCAATTGGGGTACAATTATAAATTTTAGTAATCTAATTTTACTGTATACATCGACGCTTTATATTCTAAAAGTGCTATGTACATTTTCGACCAAAATGGTTTTTAATAGAAACGTGTTCCTTGGCTTGTCTGTCATATGTCATACAAATTTTAAGAAATAATTATAATTCTAAAACATTTTTTTATAAATTGTGTTTGTGCTATCTACTTCATAATCAAAAAATAGTGCTATCTACATAAAAAATATTTGTGGAAATAATAACAATTGTTATAAAATATGCATTGTAATTTGTGATAAACCAACAAATTGGACCACATTTCCCCACGAAGTACTGTAATCATGGATTTAAAAATATGCTCGGAATTTGACCTTAACAGATTGCAAATAAAGCTCATATAAGAAAGAGAATACCTTGAATTCTATTAAAATTATTATAATAAATCTTGTTTTATTCAAAAATCTTATTTTTTAATTAAAATTCGTGATATATTTATAAATGCCGAAATTTTCTTTATATCGTCGGCTTAATATGAAAACCTGCTAAGTCCACTTTTTAAGTAAATTGAGATTTTGATGCCATGTGGTAGAGAAAAATGCGCCCCGTCCACCAGCATGTATGTTTTCTTTAATTTGAGTCTCGAAGTGTGCTAAAAAGTTCGGTAAGAAAAACTGCTAAATCCACTAATCGAACATTTTTGTAAGAAAAACTGCTAAATCCAGAAGAACGTATCGTATTTTTGTTTTTGAAAAATGAAAAATATAAAATAAAATTGTAAAATATAATAAGTTTTTGATCTCTCCTGCAAAATTTGTTAAAAGTGAGTTAGCAGGTTTGCGTATTAAGCCGATGATATTTTATTTTTGTTTTCTTGTTAAAATAAGACTATCTACTTGCTTTAGTATTTGAAACGATAAAATTTTAACTCGTAAAAAGTGCTATCTACTATAGAAGCAAAAATATAAGGAGTTAATAAAAAAACTTAATTTGTACAAAATCTTAGCCCTAATTTGTATAGTATTGTAAAACAAAGTCTATTTACTATTCTTATAGTTAATAACAAAAACAGTTTTTTTTCGCTCTCCTGTAAAATTGTGAATTTGTAGATAGCACTTTTTGAATATAAACCCTCGACATGCATATAAAAACAGCTCAGAGTGAAGCGCTATTTTTCTATTCACAACTATTGTACTTTCATTACATTTTCATTGTAACATGTAATTTTTCTGTTTAATGAAGCAATTTTTTGTAGAATAAATTTCAATAGCCTTACAAAAGAATTTATATAAATGATAAGTTATTAATTTAAGGATTTTGTTTTTAAGGAATTTTTAAATGAAAGGACAAAATTTAAACATACAGGTGTTGTTATTTTTGATATACATTTTAATAATTTAAGTATAATATCTACTGCAATGGAATCGTAGCTCAAGTAAATATGAATTATAATCCATGTTTTCAATTCGTATAAATTTGGCCAAACTACGTTTTTATACCCTTCACCACCATAGGCGGAAATATTTATCTTAGATCCACTTTTTAGTATACCAATAGGCTTAGAATCATTTTCTGAGTCGATTAAGCGATGTCAGTACGTCTGGCTGGACGGCTGGCTTTACCCCCATGTAAACAATGTAATCAAAGTACAGGTCGCAATTCTAAAGATAACACTGCTCTGCAGCCAAATCCTCCTTTTAATAAAACTATGTGGACTACATGGATTTTGATGCGCTTAACTCAGATCCACTGTCGGTTGTTTTCCATCAGATCTGGATTTTTATACCCTTCACCAATAGGTGAAAGGGTATTATAAGTTTGTGATTCCGTTTGTAATTTTTTTATTAGTGATCGTAGACCCCATAAAAATTATACCGATCGACTCAGAATCGGGAGGAGAATCGATTAAGCGATGTCCGTCTGTCTGTCTGTCTGTCTGTCCGTCCGTCTGTCTGTCTGTTGAAATCAAGTTTCTGAAGCCCCTGGAGGATGGACTTACATAAATTATATATCAGATTTTAGGAAATTCTCCCGCAATGAACGCTATTAAATTTCATTAAAATCGGTTTATAAACACCGAAAATATCGAAAAAATACCAAAAATTAGACGAAAATTTTAAAATTTTTGATTGAAACACACTTTTAAATAACAAGAGAAAAAAGATACTCCTGGTGTACATGTGATAATATATTATATATCAGATTGTAGGAAATAGTTTCCCAAAAACTCTGTAAAATTTTATCAAAATCGGTCCATAAACAACTGAGATATCGCCAAAACATTGAATTTGATGTATCGCAAATTGCCCAAAGTTCGCATTAGAGAATGTTTGTTGAAAAAATGAAATGCAGAAATAGGAAAAACCATCCTCCTTTAGTACGGACCTACATAAATTTTATATCAGATTTTAGGAAATTCCCCCGCCAAGCACGTTATTAAATTTTATCAAAAGCGGTCCGTAAACAATTGAGATATCGCAATAACACTACATTTGATGTACAGCAAATTGCTCAAAGTACGTGTCTAAGAAATTTTGTTTACATTTCGCAAGTATTGTTTCAGCGATATCTCAGGTGTTTATGGACCGATTGTGATGAAATTTGACATCGTTCTTTGTGTGAGGATTTTCTAAAATCTATACTCCACAAATCTGATTACGAATACCATTCAAACTGTACCGATCAACTTTGAATCGGCAGGAGAATCGATTTCGCGACCTCCGTCCGTCCGTCCACCCGTCTGTTTTTTTGTCCGTCCGTCTACCTGTATGTAATTTTTTCTGTTGTAGTCAAGTTTTTGGAGCTCCTGTTTTGTCGATATCTCAGGTGTTTATTTTGATTAAATTAAATAGCGTCCTTCGCAGGGGATTACCTAAATCCTGATGCATTCGGTAATTTGTGGTAGATATAATTTAGCGTTTAAGCGATGGTGTTTTGATCGACAATGATAAAATTCAGGGTGGGACAATATTCTAAAATTGTGTGTAAAATCCAGGAGCTCCACAAATCTGATTTTAGCAGACAGACACTCTGCATTAATCTTAATTTTGTGTCTGACTTTTGAACATTATGATAACATTTGAGAATGTATTATATATCAAATTATAGGTAATCTTCCTAGGAAGTACAAAAATGCAATGATATCCGTTCAAAACCTACATATGTATGTAAGTATCTCACATATCAACGACAATTTAAATTTTTTAAATGCAATTGGGAGAAATCCATTCACGTTTGACAATTGATCCCGTATAACTTCGGCTAAGATACGATGATGACATTTAGTATAAAGACGTTGTACAATATTGATATTCAGGGCGATAGCGTCTAAAATAAACTTTTTAGAGGGACAACATTTGACAAAAGTATTTCTGATCTCTTGAAAAGTTCGATATTGAAAATGGGGGAGCTCTATTCACATTTAGTGAAATCTCCCATATAACCCCGACCGGGAATCGATTTAATGCTGATAAATTAAATCACATTAAAATTGCACAAGGAACTAGAGCAAAACTTTCCAAACATCCATCGGACAGATCGAAAGAACAATACATCCCAAATATTATTGATGAAGTGTTCATTTTAATTAATTAACTAACTTCAGATTAATAAGTAAATCTTTAATAACTTTTCCGACAAAGCTGATATCCATCCATTCAAAAGCTATATATTTCACGTATGTATCTAAAACTAAGAGTGTATACCCTATAATTTTAAGGCTTATCATTGTTAAAGCTTTGACCTAAATCAGTCCGCTAACTTCAGAGTTTTACATAACTAATCAAGAACTTTTACTGGTGGGATAATTCGTACGAATTAAAGTGCACAACCCTCACTGGGCACAGTGTTTTTGGGTTGCATGCCAGAATACTTAAACTTCATCAAATCGATGTGCTATTGCAAATGTAAGGGCATCTACATTTTGAAGCATCTTTTCCGCATGGTTTATCTGGTCTATCGAACTTTATTAAATGTTCGTAAAATATGTGTATATTTTATTTCGAAGCTACTGGCTGGCTTAAATATGTATTCTCTACTTGTAGTCTAGTAATCATTATCTTTCACAAAGGGACCACTTTAGAACCTAAGTGAAGCTTCCCTAGACATCAGCCACCTGCCCAACCTAACCTTTGGGTGCATAACTATCCTAGATGATGACGCCACCGAAAAGCTTTTCTTTTTCCGACTCTTAATTTTAAAGACTCTTTGCATATAATACTAGTATAACCAAATTTTGCTAGGAATTACATTAAGTACTTTTGCAGCACCATTGGTGAAGGGTATCCAAGATTCGGCAAAGCCGAATATACCACTCTTACTTGTTTTTTTATGGGCGTGACAAAATTTTCCCCTTAAATTAGTCAGATACGGAGACCTATTTCGTCCTAACTCGAGAACGACTCATCCGATTTTCAAAATTAAAACACTTGAAGATGCATAACAAAATTGCATTTATTTCAGTCTAATATAATTTTTCTGTATCTCTTATCGTTTTGGAGTTATTATTAATGGAGAAAACTTTTTTTTCGTGCGAAATTCGTAATTTTTTTCAGGTTAAAAATGTAATTAAAAAAAGATAAAGTAAAATTTTAACATTTTAAACATCTAAGAGCTACATATCTTAAGAATATCATATCTTAAGAATAAAAGCTTCATTACCTAATGAAATCTTATGGTTATATGTAAGGTTGGTTGCATTGCAATATTGGATACCTGTGGTAAATTGGTAATAAAATTCAAATTTTTAAACCAATTTTTATGGTTTATAGCTTATTTTATACTTAAGATATGTAGCTCTTAGAAAAATGTTTAAAATTTTAAAATTTTACTTTATCTTGTTTTAATTACATTTTTAATCTGAAAAAATTACGAATTTCGCACGAAAAAAAATTTTTCTCCATTAATTTCTAAATAACTCCAAAACGATAAGAGATACAGAAAAATTATATTAGACTAAAATAAATGCAATTGTTATGCATCTTCAAGTGTTTTAATTTTGAAAATCGGATGAGTCGTTCTCGAGTTGGGACGAAATAGGTCTCCGTACCTGACTAATTTAAGGGGAAAAACTTGCCACGCCCATAAAAGAAATGCAGATCTCATGGAGAAAACCCGAAAACGGATTTGAGTTTAGCGCATCAAGATCCATATAGTCCGCATAGTTTTATTAAAAGAAAAGACAAAAAATGAATTTTTGCAGAGCAGTGTAATTTAATGAAATTTGGCACAGATCATTATACCCTTCACCACCATAGGTGGAAAGGGTATTATAAGTTTGTGCTGATGTATGTAACGCATAGAAATATTTGTCTTAGACCCACCTTTTACTATACCAATAGGCTTAGAATTACTTTCTGATTCGATTTAGCGATGTCAGTCCGACCGTCCGTCCGTCTGGAAGGCTGGCTTTACCCCCATGTAAGCCATGTAATCAAAGTACAGGTCGCAATTCTAAAGAAAATTTAATGAAATTTGGCACAAATCATTTTTTTGATAGTGAGACCATGGCTATTGAAATTTGTCAAAATCGGTTCATTATTTATGGTACCACCCAAAGATCCCACTTTCCGAAATTTATATTTTGGCCCCAAATATCAATATATTTTTCATGAAATTTAAAACAAATACTGCTTGTATAAACCAAAATTACTATACCAAATTTCTTTGAAATCGGTATACATTTGACCATAGCTCCCATAAAAGCTCTTCTTTCAAAACGCATTAAATGAGACGAAAATCACTAAAACGCTCGTAAATATGAAGATAAAGAAAATTTTGAGTTCATTTTTTTCAACATAATCAATTCGCCAAATTTTGAGATAATCGGTTCACATTTGACCCTAGCTCTCATATAAGTCCAAATGACGAAAACAGCTTAAATATATAAGTTTTGAGAAAATGTTTGTACGATGGCAAAATTTAGCAAATATTTGCCTTTATACAGGAAATAGAACACCTTTGACCTTAGTGGTGAAGGGTATCGTATGGACGGGCGTGACCGACTATAGCACTTACTTACTTTTTTATAATTTAAACTACCATAGATGGGGAGGTTATATTGGGTTTTTGCTAATGTTTGCCACTAATAGAAATATTTTTCTGATAACCATCGACTCAGAATTACTTTAATCGCCGCGGCGCTAAGTGGCATTTCTTCATATATCGAAGTGTGAAAAATAGTAGGAGTGACCCTAGAACGATAAAATTTTGCACACTTGTTCAGTTTTTTCAATTATTATGTTTTTTAATGTATAAGCCGCAATTCTAAACGGAATTTGAAAACATTCAGCACACGTCTGTTAATTGATTTAATAATGAGTTATACTACTTTTGAGATCCCTAGACTTTTTGAGGTACCTGCCTTGGACCCCATTTTTCACTTAATTTTTTGTTTTTAATGTATAGGCCGGAATTGTCAACGAAATTTGATAGCATTCGGCATATGTCTATAATTAAATTCAACAAAGAGCTCCACTTTTGTTGAAATCCGTTAACTCTTGGGGGGTTCCTACTTTGGACCCCCATTTTTGACTTATTTATCTTCTCGATATATATGGCGCAGTTCTAAACAGAATTTGATAAAACTTGGCACATGTCTATTAGTTGACTCAAAAAAGAGCTCTACTAATTTTGGAAATTCGTCGACTCCTAGGGATACCTGCCTTGAACTTACACTTAAATGCAATTTGATTAAAAAGTTACGACTAAACGACTGCAACACTTTTTGCTTAAATTATGTGTAACAATTTAAATGACTTTTTTCAGAAAATTTTGAAATTTGTTCTACGATCGGTGAATTTCGGTGAATTTTTTTCGCTTAATCCAAAGAAGAGACTTCCGCCTTTCATACATTAATAGTGGGAGCACCGAGCAAAACTGAGCCAACTTAGTTTTTGTCCAAAGAAAAACGAAAACACAAATTTTTAAAGAGCTTTGCTGATTTCCTGATATCTCCTAAACTATATAAGAAATAAAGTTATTTTCTTTCGAAAACTTAAACTAAGGCTCTACGTCTTAATTAAATCGACATCAAGTTTAAAGCTGTAAAACTATAGTCGATGCATGAGCTACTGATTTTGATGAAAAATTTCATCACTTTTCGTTTTAGAACATTAAGCACATTTCAATACCTTTTTTTTTTTTAACACAAAATATAAAATTTTCTTGAAAACAATGATAAATCCTTAATATCAAGACTCTTCGTTATAGAACTGCTTCATTAGAATTTTCAAAAGCGGTGGTCAAAAAGTGTCTTTTTTGCAACAGAAATACCAAAGTGCGGCTTTTCATGTTTAAATTTTTTCAACTTTTTACTAAAAAAATACTAAAGAATGACAGCTCACATCGCAGTTGACTGTCAATTTACTAACTAACCACTCTTTTTTAAATAACAACATAAAACTTATTTAATTATTCTCAAAATCCAAATTTAAACAACTTTTTCTCTGTCGTTATTATCACAACCAAATTCGTTACTTTACAAATTAACCCAAATGAAATTTGGCACTTCGCTATCCATTTCGTGTTCCTCACTTTCATCCCAATTTAAATTATAAACAAAAACCCGAGTCCTCGTAATTATGTTTTTAATTTAATAAATCTCTGCAATATATAAATAAATGAAGAATTTATTATACTTCCCGACTCTTCTATGATATTCTCGCACTAACAAGTAAAAAAAATATACAAGATTTTTCAAATCACTGTCAGTTTACGTATAACAAAGAAATTGTCAGTTGGATATGAAACTAAAAATACAAAAGTGATGGGTAAGAAGAGCAAGACAAGGTACAGTGGGTGGGGAGGGAAGGAAAATGTGATCAAATGTTTAGTTTCAAAAAGGATGCATTTAAATATATATATAAGATATTTGAGTAACTTTTGGAAAATAGTATTGCCTACTTTTAGGAGGTTTTAGTAAAAATTTACTGCAATCATGTTAATTGTGTTAATGAAACTTTTACAGGCTTTAAACATGACCAGTTTTTTAGATTCTTGTAAAAGAAATCCCTTTTGTACTTTTATTAAACTAGAAGTTATGTATAAAACCATAAAAATTTCAAACCTTCTCAAAGTATGCAACACCATTTAATTAAAGTATCGTATTCCATAATTCGACTGAATATGAATAGCTATTAATAGAAATGAATAGATGATTTTCTTTTTATCCCATTGTGCTGCGTAAAACAACTTAAACATCAAAAACTAAAATTGGCAAAGGAATAAATGAGAAATGTTCCAATTAAAATATCCTATAAAAATATTAAACTTTTGAAAAATTTATTATAAAAATAGGAAATTTTTGAAAAATTACCTATAAAAAAACAAATTATTGAAAAATTATCTATAAAACATTTTTGAAAAATTTTTTATTAAAATCTAAAATTTTTGAAAAATTTTCTTATCAAAATAGGAAATTTTCTAAAAATTTTGTATAAAAATAAGATATATTTTAAAAATTTTCTATTAAAATAAGAAATTTATGAAAAATTTCCTATAAAAATAGTACATTTTTGAATAATTTCCTATAAAAATAGGACATTTTTAAAAAAATTGTTATTAAAATAAGAAACAAAAACTTCTTAATATAGGAAACTTTTCAAAAATTTCTTATTTTTATAGGAAATTTTTAAAAAATTTCTTATTATTATAAAAAAATTTTCAAAAATTTCTTATTTTTATAGGAAATTTTTGAAAAATTTCTTAATTTATAGAAAATTTTTAAAAATTTCTTATTTTTATAAAAAAATTTTCAAAAATTTCTTAATTTTATATTTAGATTAATTTAGATTTAATTTCTTAAAATTTAATTTCTTATTTTTATAGGAAATTTGTCAAAAATTTCTTATTTTTATAGGAATTTTTTCAAAAATTTCTTATTTTTATAAGAAATGTTTCAAAAATTTCTTATTTTTATAGGAAATTTTTCAAAAATTTCTTATTTTATAGGAAATTTTTAAAAAATTTCTTATTTTTATAGGAAATTTTTAAAAAATTTCTTATTTTTATAGGAAATTTTTCAAAAATTTCTTATTTTTATAGGAAATTTTTCAAAAATTTCTTATTTTTATAGGAAATTTTTCAAAAATTTCTTATTTTTATAGGAAAATTTTGCAAAAATTTCTTATTTTTATAGGAAATTTTTGCAAAAATTTCTTATTTTTATAGGAAAATTTTCAAAAATTTCTTATTTTTATAGGAAATTTTTCGAAAATTTCTTATTTTTATAGGAAATTTTTCAAAAATTTCTTGTTTTTATATGAAATTTTTCAAAAATTTATTATTTTTATAGAAAGTTTTTGAAAAATTTCCATTTTTACAGGAAATTTTTCAAAAATTTTCAGCTTTACAGGAAATTTTTCAAAAATTTCTTATTTTTATAGGAAATTTTTCAAAACTTTCTTATTTTTATAGGAAATTTTTCAAAAATTTCCTTTTTTTATAGGAAATTTTTCAAAAATTTCCTATTTTGATAGGAAATTTTTCAAAAATTTCTTATTTTTATAGGAAATTTTTAAAAAATTTTCTATTTTTATAGGAAATTTTCAAAAATTTTCTATTTTTATAGGAAATTTTTCAAAAATTTTCTATTTTTATAGGAAATGTTTTAAAAATTTCTTATTTTTATAGGAAATTTTTCAAAATTTTCTTATTTTTATAGGACATTTTTCAAAAATTTCTTATTTAATAGGACATTTTTCAAAAATTTCTTATTTTTATAGGAAATTTTTCAAAAATTTCTTATTTTTATAGGAAATTTTTCAAAAATTTTCAGCTTTACAGGAAATTTTTCAAAAATTTCTTATTTTTATAGGAAATTTTTCAAAACTTTCTTATTTTTATAGGAAATTTTTCAAAAATTTCCTTTTTTTATAGGAAATTTTTCAAAAATTTCCTATTTTGATAGGAAATTTTTCAAAAATTTCTTATTTTTATAGGAAATTTTTAAAAAATTTTCTATTTTTATAGGAAATTTTCAAAAATTTTCTATTTTTATAGGAAATTTTTCAAAATTTTTCTATTTTTATAGGAAATGTTTTAAAAATTTCTTATTTTTATAGGAAATTTTTCAAAAATTTCTTATTTTTACAGGAAATTTTTCAAAAATTTTCAGCTTTACAGGAAATTTTTCAAAAATTTCTTATTTTTATAGGAAATTTTTCAAAACTTTCTTATTTTTATAGGAAATTTTTCAAAAATTTCCTTTTTTTATAGGAAATTTTTCAAAAATTTCCTATTTTGATAGGAAATTTTTCAAAAATTTCTTATTTTTATAGGAAATTTTTAAAAAATTTTCTATTTTTATAGGAAATTTTCAAAAATTTTCTATTTTTATAGGAAATTTTTCAAAAATTTTCTATTTTTATAGGAAATGTTTTAAAAATTTCTTATTTTTATAGGAAATTTTTCAAAATTTTCTTATTTTTATAGGACATTTTTCAAAAATTTCTTATTTAATAGGACATTTTTCAAAAATTTCTTATTTTTATAGGAAATTTTTCAAAAATTTCTTATTTTTATAGGAAATTTTTCAAAAATTTCTTATTTTTATAGGAAATTTTCGAAAATTTCTTATTTGTATAGGAAATTGTTCAAAAATTTCTTATTTTTATAGGAAATTTTTCAAAAATTTCTTATTTTTATAAGAAATTTTTCAAAAATTTCTTATTTTTATAGGAAATTTTTCAAAAATTTCTTATTTTTATAGGAAATTTTTCAAAAATTTCTTATTTTTATAGGAAATTTTTCAAAAATTTCTTATTTTTATAGGAAAATTTTCAAAAACTTCTTATTTTTATAGGAAAAATTTTCAAAAATTTCTTATTTTTGTAGGAAATTTTTCTAAAATTTTCTGGAAGCATTTTATTCGGAACACTCTTTATATATTTATATAAAACTGCATATCTCTTTCAACATCTAAAGACCAGGAACCAGGAGAAACAAATACTCAAATAAATTAATAATGGAAATTATTTTATGCAAATGATGCTCAACAACAAAACTAACAAAACGAAAAATAATTCTAAAATAAATTAATGAAAGTCTACAATTACAAAAGCAAAAAATACCAGATAACAAAAAAGGGGGAAATTAGGTCTTGTCTATGGATAGATAATGCCAAGAAACTTTCACGAACACAGACGATTAAGTAAAAAATATATAAAACTAAAATGTATAAGTATACAATTTTTATCCTTAGCTAAAAATACAATATATCTTATGATTCAGAATGAGTGTGTGTGTATAATATGTATGTATGTGTATGTATAAATGTGTGTGTAAAGAAACTTTAGAAATCGTTGTGATTAAGTATGTGTTGCTAAGGATGTTGGCATTATTTAAGCTTTATAGACTAATGATGTTAAAAACGCCATATTGTGAGCCATTTATAATAATTGTTATTAAAACAACTAGCGACAGGACTATGCAGGAGTAAATGTGTTTGTGACAAAAAGAATTATAGTATAGATATTTTATATTATTGGTATGAGTATCAGAGAACTAGCGAGCTTTAAACTACTAATCCTGGCAGCTGTGCTAAAATAATGCATTAAGCCAGACCGTTGAGGAATTATTAGAGTGTAATACTGGCAGGCAAACTCGACTTTTTGTTAAGTTATAAATTATACCGGCTATACTCCTACTATACAAGAACATGCACCAGACAGTCTATGGAAAGATAACACAGCACATCAGAATAAAAAAAATTGCATGTGCTCTTAAAACCACTATACAATTTTGATGCATCATGACTGCCTTTGTACAAAAATGGTAACATTTTTAAATTCTATGGATAGATTTAAATTTTTTTTTTTTAAATTGCAATTTTTTTTTAGACATTTCTTAAAATAATTAATGATAACTGAAAAACTACTAGTCCGATGTTATTAAAATAAAATCAGAAAAATTAAGATTTACATAGCCTTCAATTCGTCTATATATCGCGTTTCAATCAGATCAATAGTATCGGAGTTATAATAAAAAACTTAAGAAAAAAATATATTTTTTACATAAAAATGGCAAAAATTTTCTTTTTAAAAAAATCATGAAAAATCGAAAACGGCAAAAAACTCCCAGATTTATTATTTAATCGCATAGCGACATATAATAGCAACAAAATCTAATATCGACCATAAAAATCGATTGAGTTTTTTCGAATTTATTCACAATTTAGTGAATTCGCTCATTTTCACAAAATTTTAGTTTTTTGCTTGATATACGCATTATAGCGGGTTTTCAAATGTATGAAAAAATTAAATTTTCCAATTTCAAGGGGTGCATGTCGGATTATTGTGAGATTTGGTGAGAAACTTCCACCCACAAAATTTTAGTCGAATTGGACGACGTTAACACGTAGCGCATAGGCCCCAAATCTGAAAAAATAGCGTTTAAATCGAGAAAAATTGACAAATTTTCAGTTTATGCAAAATTAAAGCTATTTATTCCCCCTTTTGCAAAAACGTGGATTCTGGTTCTTAGTGCAAACGCAATAATTTCCAATAAGCTACATGTCTTTAAAATCGGTTAAACAGTTTTCGAGTTATTACAATTTTTACTGGCCATTCACTTAATTGTGAATAAGTTTTTTTGCCGTTTTTTATTTTTCATTATTTTTTAAAAACAAAATTTTTTGCTATTTTTACGTACAAAATATATTTTTTCTTAAATTTTTTATTATAACTCTGATACTATTGATCCGATTGAAACTCGATATATAGATGAATCAAAGGCTATGTAAATCTTATTTTTTCTGATGTTATTTGAATAATAACCGCTTATTAGTTTCTGAGTTATCATTAATTATGTGAAAAAGTGTCTAAAAAAAATTGAAATTTTACAAAGAAATTTAAAAAAAAAACCTATCCATAGAATTTAAAAATCTTACAATTTTTGTACTAAGGTAGCCATGATACATCAAATGTATATAGTGGTTACTCGAGCATATTTTTGCTGTTGCCCTGTGTAATTAGTAAATCATGATCAGGCCTAAGGCCATGAACAGAATTAAGCCAAATTATTATTATACGACCCGAGTATGATCGAGCTATAACTAGACATGACTAACGTACCACTAGACTATAACTATGTAATGATTAGACCTTAATTAAAATATTATCAGATTATGACCACACTACATGATAATATGGCTAATATTAGACTTTTGCTATATGTACTACGACTTGACTTCGATCAAATTATGATCAGTCTATACTAAGATAAGTTTATGAACAGACTATGACGAAAATGTTTCTACCTATGTCAATGATGGGACTATTAGGACGTAGTTGCTATAAAGACTATATAAAGACTATAAAGGATTATATGAGACTAGCTTATGATCGAACTATGATCAGACTAAATATGTCGCGATTTTAACCAAACTATGCCAAGCCTGCAACCAAACTATAAACAGACCGTAAATCATCTATGACGATGACTTTGATCTGAATATGTTTTCAGTATGACCTGACTATGGCCATACTATGAATTGTAGTCTACTCATATCGATCAGCCTTAGACAAAAATTAAGGTCTTAATAGAACTAACACTACGTGGCACTTATTGGGAATTGACAAGTCTCAAAGAACGGTTGAACGACTTAAGCGGTTCTTTTGTAAAAATTCTCAGATCCTCAGCTCGAATGATTTGGATTTCGGTTGAATGAAATGTTCAACATAAACCACTCACCAAATACCTGTTTGATATTTTGTAATTGGCAATAGACTTCTCTATAAATTGTATTTCTAGCTTCATTGGTTCGAGTGATAATATAAAGCTTAGGAAGAATGAATCCACCTTAAAATTTGTTTTCCCGTTTTTACCCCCTAAATCAAAAAGTACCAAACACATATTTGGTATTTTTTCTTTTGTTTGTGTTTTAATTGGTTCAAAAAATACACATTAGGTAGGAGCGAAATACAACTTTTATTGAAATACGATACGCCTGGGTTAAAAATCGATGCTTTACATCTTAAGGTGATAAAAAAAAATGTTGTCTTCCAAGGGCAATGTCCTGAGGTGGCGCACAGGACATTTATTTCTAGAACCCATTTGTATGGGGAAATATGGGAATTTTTTAAAATTTTGGTAAATTTCAACCAATAATAATATGTTTTTGGCAAAACCAATAATTGGATATAGAAGACAACTAAATTAGCTTTCATTAGAGTCATAAAAACTAAAAATTAATGCAATAGTTTTTAAGTTACTGCAATTTGCCCTAGAAAACTCGTGTCCCTTTCAACACGCCTAAGGATATGCAGCAAAAAAACTAACTTTGGAGTACAGAAATTACAAAGTAAGATATTCATTATCATCTAAAGACTTATAAACACTAAATAAATGAATGAAAATATAATTAAATTTACATAGTTTATTTTATACTGGGAAATGTTTTTTTTTTGTACGGACCGTTTCAAAACTCACTTTTTAAATTTTAGAAAATTTTGTTGAAAAAATATCATACATTTCGAAATTTTTGATCGGCATATTAAGACAGACAGATGTGGTAATAAAATTCAATAAAGTTTAGTTTGATATCTCATATGGCTTCGCCGTATCTGCGACATGAAATCTTAAAATTTTCCGAAAAAGTAAATTTTTGGACATCTTTTAAGTAGATCCATAGTAAATTTTATTTAAGCTTTCTTTTGATAAAGCTAATACTGACTTTTATTGCCCAGTCATTGAGGAATGTCCACTAGAACTTTCTTTGATATTTGGTGAGCTAAACCCTTTTTTCATCGAGGTCAAAGGTCAAAATAAAAAAAATACGAAATGCTATGAATGTTGTGGCGAATTTTTATCAAAATTAATAAAAATAGTTATTACGAATTGAAGTGACAGGTACGGCGAAACCATATGAGATATCAAACTCATGGATTTCATTATCACATCTGTCTGTTTTAACATACAGATCGAAAATTGTGAAATATCTAATATTTTTTTAACAAAATTTTCTAAAACTTAAAAAGTGCGTTTTGAAACGGTCTTTAAAAAAAGTACCATTCTCTAGTATAAAAAAAAACTTGTAAATTTAATTATATTTTAATAAATTTCAACTATTTAGAACTTATAAGTCTTAAGATGATAAGGAATGCCTTACTTTGTAAGGCATTCCTTAGGCGTGTTGAAAAGAATACGAATGCATGGATTTTTAGTTTTCATAACTCTAATGAAAGCTAATTTAGTTGTCTTTTACATCCAGTTATTGGTTTTGCCAAAAATGTAAGTTTATTGGCTGAATTTTACCAAAAACTGAAAAAACTTCCATTTTTCCCCATACAAATGGGTCCTAGGATTTAACCTCATTGGCCTAGGAGGATAATTTTTTTTTGAGCACTTTAGGATATAAAGCACTAATTTTTTGCTTCACCCTATTATTCATTGAGAATAATACTAAGTGAAAAATGGGGGTCTAAGGCAGGTACCTCAAAGTGTCAAGGGATCTCCACCAAAATTAATAGACGTGTGCCAACTTTTTTAAAATTCTGATGAGAATTGCGACTTATACATTGAAAAAAAAAGTATGAAAAATCAAATTCTGTTAAGAATTGCAGATTGTACATTACAAGGGGTGGTCTAATTTCAGCCAAAATAAATAAAGCTCTATTAAAATTTTGGGATATCAAACATTTAATTGAAAAATTTTACTGTAGTGTATTGCGCTATGATCCCAATTTATTACAATTATTTATTATTGTAATAAATAGTCTTTTGATAAAACCAAAAAAATGTTGGTGGGGAAACCTTTCTTCGACGCGTTTTGATGGTTGGTTAGGCCATCTCATCAGGAGGATTATCCCTAATTCTAGACAGAGCGAAAACCACACATTATGTATAATTTGAGGGACTGAATAAATACGAATTATTTTTATTGTGTCCAACAAATATAAACATAAAGCGAAGACCATCATCTGAACAGAAACACACTAACATTTTTCAGTTTTATCATTTCTTTATTTCCCACATTTTTGTTGTTGCTTTGTTGGCGACTAAGACAAAAGTACTATAAAGGACGTTCAAAGAGAGATTTAAATAAACAAAAGTTGATTTTCAAACTTGGCACATGTGCTACGGCTGCATTTATTAAAAAGGTTTGTCAAAATTTTGGGACACGAAACATTTAATTAAAAAGTTTTACTGTAGTGTATTGTACTAAGATCCCAATTTATTACAATTATTATACCCTTCACCAATAGGTGAAAGGGTATTATAAGTTTGTGATTCCGTTTGTAATTTTTTATTAGTGATCGTAGACCCCATAAAAATTATACCGATCGACTCAGAATCGGGAGGAGAATCGATTAAGCGATGTCCGTCTGTCTGTCTGTCTGTCTGTCTGTCTGTCTGTCTGTCTGTCTGTCTGTCCGTCTGTCTGTCTGTCTGTTGAAATCAAGTTTCTGAAGCCCCTGGAGGATGGACTTACATAAATTATATATCAGATTTTAGGAAATTCTCCCGCAATGAACGCTATTAAATTTCATTAAAATCGGTTTATAAACACCGAAAATATCGAAAAAATACCAAAAATTAGACGAAAATTTGAAAATTTTTGATTGAAACACACTTTTAAATAACAAGAGAAAAAAGATACTCCTGGTGTACATGTGATAATATGTTATATATCAGATTGTAGGAAATATTTTCCCAAAGCACTCTGTAAAATTTTATCAAAATCGGTCCATAAACAACTGAGATATCGAAAAAACACTACATTTGATGTACAGCAAATTGTCCAAAGTACGTGTCTAAGAAATTTTGTTTACATTTTGTAAGTATTGTTTCAGCGATATGGTGTTTATGGACCGATTGTGATGAAATTTGACATCGTTCTTTATGGGAGGATTTCCTAAAATCTGATGTATGAACTCTACAAATCTGATTATGAATACCATTCAAATTGTACCGATCAACTCAGAATCGGCACAAGAATCGATTTCGCGACCTCCGTCCGTCTATCCGTCCGTCTGTTTGTTTGCTCGTCCGTCCGTCTGTTTGTTTATCCGTCCGTCTACATATCCGTCCGTCTACCTGTCTGTCCTTTTTTCTGTTGTAGTCAAGTTTTTTTAGCTGCTGTTTTGTCGATATCTCAGATGTTTATTTTGATGAAGTTTAATAGCGTCCTTCGCAGGGGATTATCTAAATCCTGATGCATTCTGTAATTTGTGGTATATATAATTTAGCGTTTAAGCGATGGTGTTTTGATCGACAATGTTGAAATTCAGGGTGGCACAATTCAGGAGCTCCACAAATCTGGTTTTAGCAGACAGACACACTGCATTTATCTTAATTTTGTGTCTGACTTTTGAACATTATGATAACATTTGAGAATGTATTATATATCAAATTATAGGTAATCTTCCTAGGAAGTACAAAAATGCAGCTAATTACATGATATCCGTTCAAAACCTACATATGTATGTAAGTATCTCACACATCAACAAAAATTTAAATTTTTTAATTGCAATTGGGAGAAATCCGTTCACGTTTGACAATTGATCCCGTATAACATCGCCTAAGGCAATCTCTTAGTAGTTAATAAATGACAAATTATAATAGATACGATGATGATATTTAGTAAAAAGACGTTGTACAATATCGTTATTCAGGGCGATAGCGCCTAAAATAAACTTTTTAGAGGGACAACATTTGACAAAAGTATTTCTGATCTCTTGAAAAGTTCGATATTGAAAATGGGCGAGCTCTATTCACATTTAGTGAAATCTCCCATATAAACCCGACCGGGAATCGATTTAATGCTGATAAATTAAATCACATTAAAATAGCACAAAGAACTAGAGCAAAACTTTCCAAACATCCATCGGACAGATCGAAAGAACTATACACCCCAAATATTATTGATGAAGTGTTCATTTTAATTAATTAACTAACTTCAAATTAATAAGTAAACTTTTCCGACAAAGCTGATACCCATCCATTCAAAAGCTATATATTTCACGTATGTATCTAAAACTAAGAGTGTATACCCTATAATTTTAAGGCTTGTATACATTGACAATCATTGTTGAAGCTTTGACCTAAATCAGTCCGCTAACTTCAGAGTTTTACATAACTAATCAAGAACTTTTACTAGTTGGATAATTCGTACGAATTAAAGTCCACAACCCTCACTGGGCACAGCGTTTTTGGGTTGCATGTCAAAATACTTAAACTTTATCAAATCGATGTGCTATTGCAAATCTATGGGCATCTACATTTTGAAGCATCTTTTCTGCATGGTTTATCTGGTCTATCGAACTTTATTAAATGTTCGTAAAATGTGTGTCTATTTTATTTCGAAGCTACTGGCTGGCTTAAATATGCATTCTCTACTTGTAGTCTAGTAATCATTATCTTTCACAAAGGGACCACTTTAGAACCCAAGTGAAGCTTCCCTAGACATCAGCCACCTGCCCAACCTAACCTTTGGGTGCATAACTATCCTAGATGATGACGCCACCGAAAAGGTTTTCGTTTTCCGACTCTTAATTTTAAAGACTCTTTGCATATAATACTAGTATAACCAAATATTGCTACGAATTACATTAAGTACTTTTGGAACACCATTGGTGAAGGGTATCCAAGATTCGGCAAAGTCGAATATACCACTCTTACTTGTTTATTATTGTAATAAATAGTTTTTTGATAAAACCAAAAAATGTTGGTGGGGAAAAATTTCCTCGACGCGTAACGTATTGGTCTTGATCATTACGGATGAAAAACGGACCAATGACGCCACCGGCCCATAAACCGCCCCAGACCGTAATTTTTTCGGGATGACCAATAAAGCATTATTTATGTTTATTGAAGAAGCCAGAAATGCGCCTCATCGCTGAAAATGATTCGCGCTCTTAACGTTGAGGCCACTGACTCCGAATTTCGGTAGTAAATTTAAATAATTTTGAATCGTTGTTGGCTCGTATATCTTTCCATCATAAAATAGCAAACCTTACTGAAATGTCAAAAATATGGCGTCGTCTGCTGTCCCGGTCGCTGTACTTTTATAGCGTCCCTGTTGAAAAACCCGATACAATGCTTTATATTTCCTTTTCATCACCTTGAACCTCTCTACTATCCACTTACCATAGACTTGACTTTTGACTAGACTGTGAAATGGACTATTGAATTACTACTCTATGAACTAGAGTATTAACTAGAATATAGACTCTTCCATGGACTCTGCTATTAACTAGACTCTGAAAGAGGCTATGGTAGTTTAGTTCAGAAACAGACTGTGGACTGGACTGCGAATTGGCCTTTGAAGTAGACTAGATTTAAGACCAGATATTGCACCAGACTATAAAGTAAACAATGAACTAGACTATCGACTTATTTAGTGTAGGGTATGATAACTAAGATTAAATAAAACTGTCAGTGATTAAATATATAATTCAAAATGCTTTTACACAACAACATGGAATTCCGCCATTAAAGAAAAGTGTTTCAATGAGTTAATAATAAATAATGGAAATAATTTATTATTTTTTGTAATACTAACAAATGAATGAAGGAGCCAGCAATTTAGCTTAAAAGGAAATTTCTTTGTAGAAAATATTTTCAATATAAATAACGTATGTATAACATTTGGATATAAAAGTATAAGAATAAAAGAGTCATAAAACTGCATGTGCCATTAAACTCTTATTAAGCCAACTTTAAATATAGGAATTTGGCGACTATTTTTTTTGCGAAATTTGCTATTGTTTTTGTTTTCCAGTCGTGTTGTGTACAAAATTCGACATGCTTTAGCATGCATGTTTTTGCAATAATTTGTATAGTTATAAAACATTATTTCTCTACAAACAATTGAGTGATTATTTTTCCATATAGTTATTGTTATTGTTGTATTGTAAATATGTTTATATGTGTGTATGTATTTCATTGTTTCCGGTTTTATGTTTATACTTGTTAGCTTTCGACTGAAAAAAAACAAAGGAAGAAAAAAGGACTACTACAACACAACACAATTCTCTATAGCAATTTTCTCTCATACAAGTTATTAAAGTTGAATGTTGGTTCAGACATGTTTTGTTTGGCTTTAAATATTACGTGATATGATGTATTAAGCCCAACTAACCAACCAACCGACCACACATACATACAGACACATGTGATGAAAATTATATTTAAACGAACAAAAGAGGAAATACATAAAAACCACATACATCCATGTTATTAACATACATTTATATGTATGTATGTGTGGATATGTATATTTTTAAATTATGGCCTACAAGGGGACAAATCCAAATTGCCACCAAACAACCTTTCACGTTTGCCAAGCAGATGTTGCGAAAAAAAACCAAACCGCCAAAATTTACGTTTTCATGTAGTCACTCATGATTCGTGCTTTTAAGGAATGCTTTTAAAGGGATCAATAACAGTAATTATACCCTACACTATGATTGGTTAGAAGGGTATTATGACACAATTTTTTGTTACTTCAAAGTCACTTCTATTAAAAATGTCTAAAATCGATCTATTATATGAAAGAAGGCATATGCTTTCCACCACTTAACAGTCATTATACCCTACACCACTACAGCTAGCCGAGGTAATAACTCAGAGAAACATTAGTCCAACAGCTACCTTAGGCCTCACGTAAAGCTTGTTGTCAATAAATTTTGGCATAATTTAAGCAAAAAGTGTTGCAGTCGTTTAGGCGTAACTTTTCAATCAAATTAAATTTGAGTGTAAGTCCCTAAGAAGTCGACAGATTTTAACCAAAATTAGTAGAGAGAGCTCTTTTTGACCAACAAATGTATCGAAATTTGTATCCAAATTTGTTTTTTTTAGATATTTTTAACAAAAAATACTCTTTTAATGTACAAATGTGTCAAAATCAAAATGCCAAAGTGCAATCTATTTTCTTTTATTTGCTGCTAAAAGAAGTTAAATCGGATTCAAACTGACTGACCTATGGATCGATAAGTTGACGAACCTCGTTAAAATCGGTTTTTTGCGTATAAATATTAAATTAGGACATATTTTTGAAATTTGCACGATTTGTCATGTACTCAATAAGGCCTTTAACCCAAGGTAGGTCGTTTCCCGAGTTTTTTTTTTAGTGTAAGAGAGTGTAATCTTTTGTGAAGATATACATACATCCCCAATATATGCGAGACAATCGGTCTTTTTTGTAGGGTATCACATAATCTGCATCTTATAAATTTAGGTAAGAATTTCTGTTAAATGTATGATGTTTTAAAGACATTTCTAAACAATACAGCAAGAGCTATATTATTTAAAATGAACAGAAGGTCTTTCTTTCTGAGTTTTTAACTATGGCATCACCAGTTAATCATCACTGACCATAGTCATTATTTTGATACCCCACTGTGCTTGCTCACCATATTAACATTTTTTAAAGTATTTCAATTTCCTCAAAGTTTCAACTAGAGACATTTAAATATTTCTTCTTATTTTTTTTATTTTTTTCCTAACTAAATAAATATGATCCTTTAACCTCACACAACGTAAACTTTTTTAAGTATGGGTTACTGTGTATGGATTTTATTTTACGTTCAAAGATTTTCCTTTGTATAAAATGGATGAAATTCTGTGTTTGACATGTTCTTTCGATATTATTAAACTTTTGTGGTTATAATGCTTTTAATGATTTTCAAAATGTAAAGCAAGTGAAAACTGAAAAAATTTTACTGACATACAAACATATAGAATTAATTTACATCTCAATATTTACAAAAAAAAAAAAAAAACTGTATATATATAATTAACCATATTAATAAGAAATTTTTGAAAAATTTCTAATAAAAATATACAATTTTTAAAAACTTCCTCAAAAATTTCCTATAAAACTAAGAAATTTTAGAAAAATTTCCTATGAAAATAAGAAATTTTTGAAAAATATTCTATCAAAATAAGAAATTTTTGGAAAATATACTATAAAAAGAAGAAATTTTTGGAAAATATCCCATAAAAAGAAGAAATCTTTGAAAATTTTTCTAAAAAAAAAATAAATTTTTGAAAAATTTCCTAAAAAATAAATAAATTTTTGAAAAATTTCCTATAAAAAAATAAATTTTTGAAAAATTTTCTATAAAACTAAGAAATTTTTGAAAAATTTCCTATAAAAATAAGAAATTTTTGCAAAAATTTCCTATAAAAATAGGAAATTTTTGCAAAACTTTCCTATAAAAATAGGAAATTTTTGCAAAAATTTCCTATAAAAATAGGAAATTTTTGCAAAAATTTCCTATAAAAATAGGAAATTTTTGCAAAAATTTCCTATAAAAATAGGAAATTTTTGCAAAAATTTCCTATAAAAATAGGAAATTTTTGCAAAAATTTCCTATAAAAATAGGAAATTTTTGCAAAAATTTCCTATAAAAATAGGAAATTTTTGCAAAAATTTCCTATAAAAATAGGAAATTTTTGCAAAAATTTCCTATAAAAATAGGAAATTTTTGCAAAAATTTCCTATAAAAATAGGAAATTTTTGCAAAAATTTCCTATAAAAATAGGAAATTTTTGCAAAAATTTCCTATAAAAATAGGAAATTTTTGCAAAAATTTCCTATAAAAATAAGAAATTTTTGCAAAAATTTCCTATAAAAATAAGAAATTTTTGCAAAAATTTCCTATAAAAATAAGAAATTTTTGCAAAAATTTCCTATAAAAATAAGAAATTTTTGCAAAAATTTCCTATAAAAATAAGAAATTTTTGCAAAAATTTCCTATAAAAATAAGAAATTTTTGCAAAAATTTCCTATAAAAATAAGAAATTTTTGCAAAAATTTCCTATAAAAATAAGAAATTTTTGCAAAAATTTCCTATAAAAATAAGAAATTTTTGCAAAAATTTCCTATAAAAATAAGAAATTTTTGCAAAAATTTCCTATAAAAATAAGAAATTTTTGCAAAAATTTCCTATAAAAATAAGAAATTTTTGCAAAAATTTCCTATAAAAATAAGAAATTTTTGCAAAAATTTCCTATAAAAATAAGAAATTTTTGCAAAAATTTCCTATAAAAATAAGAAATTTTTGCAAAAATTTCCTATAAAAATAAGAAATTTTTGCAAAAAATTCCTATAAAAATAAGAAATTTTTGCAAAAATTTCCTATAAAAATAAGAAATTTTTGCAAAAATTTCCTATAAAAATAAGAAATTTTTGCAAAAATTTCCTATAAAAATAAGAAATTTTTGCAAAAATTTCCTATAAAAATAAGAAATTTTTGCAAAAATTTCCTATAAAAATAAGAAATTTTTGAAAAAATTTCCTATAAAAATAAGAAATTTTTGCAAAAATTTCCTATAAAAATAAGAAATTTTTGCAAAAATTTCCTATAAAAATAAGAAATTTTTGCAAAAATTTCCTATAAAAATAAGAAATTTTTGCAAAAATTTCCTATAAAAATAAGAAATTTTTGCAAAAATTTCCTATAAAAATAAGAAATTTTTGCAAAAATTTCCTATAAAAATAAGAAATTTTTGCAAAAATTTCCTATAAAAATAAGAAATTTTTGCAAAAATTTCCTATAAAAATAAGAAATTTTTGCAAAAATTTCCTATAAAAATAAGAAATTTTTGCAAAAATTTCCTATAAAAATAAGAAATTTTTGCAAAAATTTCCTATAAAAATAAGAAATTTTTGCAAAAATTTCCTATAAAAATAAGAAATTTTTGCAAAAATTTCCTATAAAAATAAGAAATTTTTGCAAAAATTTCCTATAAAAATAAGAAATTTTTGCAAAAATTTCCTATAAAAATAAGAAATTTTTGCAAAAATTTCCTATAAAAATAAGAAATTTTTGCAAAAATTTCCTATAAAAATAAGAAATTTTTGCAAAAATTTCCTATAAAAATAAGAAATTTTTGCAAAAATTTCCTATAAAAATAAGAAATTTTTGCAAAAATTTCCTATAAAAATAAGAAATTTTTGCAAAAATTTCCTATAAAAATAAGAAATTTTTGCAAAAATTTCCTATAAAAATAAGAAATTTTTGCAAAAATTTCCTATAAAAATAAGAAATTTTTGCAAAAATTTCCTATAAAAATAAGAAATTTTTGCAAAAATTTCCTATAAAAATAAGAAATTTTTGCAAAAATTTCCTATAAAAATAAGAAATTTTTGCAAAAATTTCCTATAAAAATAAGAAATTTTTGCAAAAATTTCCTATAAAAATAAGAAATTTTTGCAAAAATTTCCTATAAAAATAAGAAATTTTTGCAAAAATTTCCTATAAAAATAAGAAATTTTTGCAAAAATTTCCTATAAAAATAAGAAATTTTTGCAAAAATTTCCTATAAAAATAAGAAATTTTTGCAAAAATTTCCTATAAAAATAAGAAATTTTTGCAAAAATTTCCTATAAAAATAAGAAATTTTTGCAAAAATTTCCTATAAAAATAAGAAATTTTTGCAAAAATTTCCTATAAAAATAAGAAATTTTTGCAAAAATTTCCTATAAAAATAAGAAATTTTTGCAAAAATTTCCTATAAAAATAAGAAATTTTTGCAAAAATTTCCTATAAAAATAAGAAATTTTTGCAAAAATTTCCTATAAAAATAAGAAATTTTTGCAAAAATTTCCTATAAAAATAAGAAATTTTTGCAAAAATTTCCTATAAAAATAAGAAATTTTTGCAAAAATTTCCTATAAAAATAAGAAATTTTTGCAAAAATTTCCTATAAAAATAAGAAATTTTTGCAAAAATTTCCTATAAAAATAAGAAATTTTTGCAAAAATTTCCTATAAAAATAAGAAATTTTTGCAAAAATTTCCTATAAAAATAAGAAGTTTCCTATAAAAGTAAGAAATTTTTAAAAAACTTTCTATAAAAATAAGAAATTTTGGAAAAATTTTCTATAAAAATAAGAAATTTTTGAAAAATTTCGTATGAAATAAAGAAATTTTTTAAAAATTTAATATGAAAATAAAGAAATTTTTGAAAAATTTCCCATAAAAATAAGAAATTTTTGGAAAATTTCTTATAAAAGTAAAATGTTTATGAAAAATTTCCTATATAAATGAGACATTTTTGAAAAATTTCCTATAAAAATAAGAAATTTTTGAAAACTTTCCTAAAAAAATAAGAAATTTTTGAAAATTTTCCTATAAAATAAATAAATTTTTGAAAAATTTCCTATAAAAGTAAGAAATTTTTGAAAAATTTCTTATAGAAGTAAATGTTTATGAAAAATTTTTTATATAAATGAGACATTTTTTAAAAATTTCCTACAAAAATAAGAAATTTTTGAAAAATTTAATATGAAAATAAAGAAATTTTTGAAAAATTTCTTATAAAAATAAGAAATTGTAGAAAAATTTGTTTTAAAAGTAAAATGTTTATTAAAAATTTCCTATATAAATGAGACATTTTTGAAAAATTTCCTATAAAAGAAAGAAATTCTTGAAAAATTTAATATGAAAATAAAGAAAATTTTAAAAAATTTCCTATAAAAATAAGAAATTTTTTAAAAATTTCTTATAGAAGTAAATGTTTATGAAAAATTTCCTATATAAATGAGACATTTTTTAAAAATTTCCTATAAAAATAATAAATTTATGAAAATTTCCTATAAAAATAAGAAATTTTAGAAAAATTTCTTATAAAAATTAGAAATTTTTGAAAATTTCCTGTAAAAGTGAGAAATTTTTGAAAATTTCCTGTAAAAGTGAGAAATTTTTGAAAAATTGTAAATTTTTGAAAAATTTCCTATAAAAATTAAGAAATTTTTGAAAAATTTTTTATATTTTTATGAGAAATTTTTCAAAATTTCTTATTTTTATAGGAAAATTTTCAAAAATTTCTTATTTTTTATAGAAAAACTTTCAAAAATTTCTGTTTTTTTTTATAGGAAATTTTTTAAAAATTTCTTATTTTTATGGGAAATTTTTCAAAAATTTCTTATTTTTATGGTAAATTTTTATAAAAATTTCTCATTTCTTACCACACATTTTTTTAGGTAATTTAAAATAAAATCAACAATTTCTTTAAAATCAAAATTTTCGTTTGAGACAATAGCAGCTCTTGTGTTTACCCCGAATTTATTTTTTTATCCTGACTCCCAGAATTTCTTTATTTTGTGAGAAATTATTTTCTTTATGAAATTATTATTATATTGTCAGTTTAAGAAAAAAGTTACTTTACCAGTTCACCAGCCTATACCACATTATGCTAACGTACTCCTATAGATCAGAATTTAGGAACACGCTAATAAATTTCATCGAAATCGATAAAAAAATAAAACGCCCGTTATATCGCCAGATGTAAACGAATTTAAAATTATGATTCTAACCTGGATAAACGTTTTGGGTTACATTCTTTGGAAAAGCGATAACGATGTACTTGCATTTTTGAATAGTGAAGTTTATAAGACATATGTTTATAAGACATATGATGTAATCTTTTTGCTTTACAGCCAATTGATTTATTTTACATCGACGGCGTGTTATCGCTGTAGGCTTATCGTCCTTAGAGGATGCTGCTTATTTTAATTGAAATTAGTAATTATAGAAATTGATGTTGCCGTAACTGGTACTCGAACCCAGGCTGAATATGAGATGTTATGCTTAGTAGTCGACTACCTAACCAACTTACCCATGCACATTATATCCTATTTAGTTTAGGAGGTATGGTGTTACCATTTGAAAATTTTCTTTTAAGAAGATTTAAAAATAACGAACCTATTTTCAATTTTATTTAGTTCTATATATTAAGACATTTTCTTAATATGGAAAATAACTTTTTTTCATTCAATTTTTACTTTTTGATAAAAATTTCATTTATTTGGTTCAGCCTTTGTTATTAATTTACCTCAAAATGAATGTCAGTGGCTATTTTATACATATAAATATTTATATTGTAAATAAATATTAATATGCATAAATGTATGTGGATATGTATTTGTGTATACATGAATGTTTGTATGTATGTATATTCTATTACGAGTATTTGCCCAGCAGGTATCATGTGTAGTATTCATTTAAAAAGCCATTTTTCTGGAACAAATAAAGGCATGTATGAAACACAAAACCTTAGTTGGGACCAACAAAACAACTCGAAATAATCTTCATATACAAAAAAGTCTAATACTTATGTAGGTTAAGTAAAATCTTATAAAAATCAAAAGAACTAAATATTCTGTTTACACGATTTTCTGTTTTTTAGCCTTTATGTTTAAAGCTGAGCCCCCCTAATGTCTATTCATAAAGTAATTTCATAAAGCTGGTTTCAGAATCCAATAACCCAAATTGCCTTTATAACATTTTTCTTTTTATATGCATGTATTCGTGTATAAATGTGCACATATGTGCAAGTATTTGTGATACCAATTGATTTTAATTGGTCATTACCTTCATTTGTTTTAGTTAGAGTTGTAAAATATTCATTAATGCCTCTAATAATACCTAGATACCCCCTTAATATCCAACATAAACGACCTATATTGTGGGTATTTATTTATTTGGAACATGTTTTAATATTAAACCATAAAATAATTTAGTAAACCCCTAAAATTGTTTTTTTCATTTTCCCGTGATTTTTCCTGTATTTCGGGTATAAATTTAACTGAAACCAAAACCAATTTTGGTCTATGATTTAAATCAATTTAATTAAATTTTCATGTTTGTGTGTATTCATTTGTACGACGAGTAGTATATGTAGGTATAAAGTTAATATTTAATATAAATTATAATATTTAATTAGTTTTATTGTACGAGGCAAACATTGTTATAATTTCTATTACATTTCCTTCTGTTGTATACGAATTACAAGTTTGTTATCCTGTTACCTTTTTAATATCATATCAAATCTAATCAAATATGTAATTACTTTTTCTTTTTTTGTTTTGGTGGAAATATATGAAAACATGTTTCGGTTAACTAATGACAATTTTAATTTATTTTCATTTTGACTTTATGAATTTTTATACCCACCTTAAAAAAGAATGGGGGGTATATTGAGATTGTCATTCCGTTTGTAATTTCCTTAATATTGGCTCAAAAACCAAAAACGATATATATTCTGAATCCCTATGAAATTCTAAGACGATTGAGCGATGTCTGTCTGTCTGTCTGTCTGTCTGTCTGTCTGTCCGTCTGTCTGTCTGTCCGTCTGTCTGTTTGTTGAAATCACTATAACGCCTAAACAAAAGGAGCTAGCTAACTGAAACTTAGTAAAAACATTCTTCATCTATAACAAAATTTTAGTATTGAAATTGGGCAAAATCGGTTAACATTTGACTATAGCTCCCGTATAACCTCGCCTATTCTAATCGCTTATTTGCTAATAAATAACAAACTATAATAGCTATGATAATAAAATTTAGGGCATAGAAGTTTTGCATAGACCCTAGACAGCATACAAAATTTCATCAAAATCTGTTCATATTTGGCTATAGCTCCCATACAAAATATTTATGAAAACAGCCTAAATTTCACCTAAAATACACTTAAATTCCAATAAATCTAAAACTATAGCAGATATAACCACTAAATTTAGTGCAAGGAAGTCTTATGTCAATGTCAGCGAGTGTGCAAAGTTTTTTCAAAATCGTTCACCATTTGACCATAGCTTCCGTACAAAAAACTTACGGAAACACAAAAATACAAAAAGAAAAGGGAATTTATGTCCGTCTGTCCCTCAGCTAAAAGTGCGATAGCTCCTTAACTACAAGAGCTAGAGAAACAAAATTTTACAAATGTATTTTTGATATCTTAAGGAATTTGTGTATTTACTGAAAAAGGGCGAAATCGTTTCACATTTGGATAAAGCCCCCATATAACCCTACCCCTGATAAATTGAATACAATTGTAATAGCTATGACGACTAAATTTAGAATAGAGAAGTTTTATTCAACTATTGGTCAGTATATCAAATTTTATAGGCTTTCATATAAAAAACACTCCCAAAAAAACAAAAAAAAAAAAAAAAATAGCAAAGGCAAGTTAAAACCTATTAAATTAGCAACTATGAGAGCTATAGACACATAATTTTGCAAGAATAAGCTTTATATAAATACCAGCCAGTGTATAAAATTTTATTACAATCAGCCAACATTTGGCGATAATTAGATATCATCACCTTCTTATATCTACAATCAAAACAAGTAAGAAAGTGCTGTAGTCGGTCAAGCCCGACCATACGATACCCTTCAACACTAAGGTCAAAGGTGTTATTTTTCCTGTATAAAGACAAATTTTTGCTAAATTTTGCCATTGTACAAACTTATACATTTAAGCTGTTTCCGTCATTTGGACTTATATGAGAGCTAGGGTCAAATGTGGACCGATTATCTCGAAATCTGGCACATTGATTACAGTTGTTACAAAAATGATGAATGCAAAAAATAAACTTAAAATTCTCATTATCTCCTTTACGAGCGTTTTAATGAATTTTGTCTCATTTAGTGCGTTTTGAGAAAAAGAGTTTGTATGGGAGCTATGGTCAAATGTGGAGCGATTTTAACGATATTTGGTACAGTGATTTTAGTGTACATAAGCAGTATTCTTTTTAGATTTAAATTTCATGAAAAAATATTGATATTTGTGGCCAATATATCAATTCCGTAAGTGGAACCTATGAGAGGTACCATAAATAATCGACCGATTTTGACGAACATTATCAAAAAAAATGATCTATGCCAAATTTCATCAAATTATCTTTAGAATTGCGACCTGTAGTTTGATTACAAGGTTTACATGGGGGTCCAGCCAGCCAGACGGACGGACGGACGGACATCGCTAAATCGAGTCAGAAAGTGATTCTAAGCCTATTAGTATACTAAACGGTGGGTCTAAGACAAATATTTTCATGCGTTACATACATCAGCACAAACTTATAATACCCTTTCCACCTATGATGGTGAAGTGTATAACAAGTAAAAGTGTTAGATTCGGCTGTGCCGAATCTAATATACCCACCATCAAGTTGTGTTAAATTTAGAAACACTAGCGTATCCTGCGGTCGACACAATCGACCGTCATCTAGTTCATTGTGAATACAAATTTCCCGTGCTGTGGCTTAGTTGGTTAGCACGTAATATTACATTGAGTCTGAGTTCGATCCCCGGTCTCGGCAACAACAATTTCTGTAATTATTAATTTCTATTAAATTTAAGGCCCTATGCTCCACTGGGTCAATGACAACAGAATTAAAGTTATTAATTACCACAGCATCTTCCGTCGGCAGTAAGACTACAGCAATAACACGCCGTCTACTAAAAATAAATAAAATTGGCTGTAAAACAAAAAAATGCGTCTAAATAACAACAAATGGTGCAACTTCACTGTTCAAAAAATAGATACATATACCTTTCTCTTCTCTACCATCCCCTTACCAAATAAGGGTACCCAATTCGTATATACTCCATATGTTTAGGCAGTATTTGCCTGAGTGCTACTTCTCTATAAAAAGAAAACTCATACAATCAGAGCTTTAAGTCAAAAATGACAGTGTCGATGTAGCAAGTTTTTAAAATTGCTCGGGCTAAACGGATATGTGGAGAAATTGATCTCATTGATTTATATGTCACTCCATACAACAGAGCGTCGAATTATCCAAATTGGCAACACTATAATTAAAAATTGTGTAGCTCTCGAAGAGTTTACTGATTCAAGATATTCCATAATAAACCGTTTGTGCATCTTCAGAAGTGATTGAGAGGGAAAAAGTGTTAGACTTAGTATCTCTTATCAAAACATCTTGCGTTATCGATGTCAAAATGCTCTGTGAAGTGATGAACAGATAAACTTGTAAGCGTTACTAACGGACTGACAAAAATTATAGAGAAATCAAGGTCTTACTTAAATTTTTAACAAAGATCCTAATATTTAAAATTTATTATCATTTTACTGCATAATTAACCACGAGAACCACGAAGTACTTGGAATCTGTAAAAGCTTACAGTTTTAAACCATTCCAGTCGCAATGCAAAGTTTGCCTTTTAATATTCCTTCCTGATATTATAGCATTTTCTAAACATTAATCAGTTTTGAATTTACATTTGATTCAGACCGATCATTTAATTCCTTTTCTTGATAATAATCTGTAATTATTATAAACTTTCCTTCAAAAGACTGTTTTTTTTAATCGGTAAGTGGGTATAAGTCACAATGTTCTTATCCATTACTACTGTGACCCTTAAAAAAATTGGCATTGTAAAATAGCTCTTAATGATTTCATGAGTGCCCTTAACTGCAATATTATTTAATTTTTTAACACAATATTTATTCCTCAATTACTCGAAGATTTTATACCAATAAACCAACCCAAAAAACAAAATTCCATAAAATAATTCAAATTTGATAGGTTTACATTTTAAGCACTTTTTTTTGTCAAATCTTCCAAAATTTTAATTTTTTCTTTCACTCCCTCACCACAAATAATAAAAACAATACCAATAATTTTTGTTGCTATTATTTTACAAAACAAAAACATTTGTTTAATTGTAATAAAATACTCTTTATTCTTGTCTTTGTCTGCCACTATCTCCCCATAAATATACTCTTTTATTCTCATCACTCACCAAAAATAATAAAAACAAAAGAAAACATGTTTGCATACAATTTCTTTTGTTTGATTCTTAATAGTGAATTTCATATGCATGTGAGTTTTCTTTATTGTGTTAGTAAGATTTTTAAATACCAAACCGATTTTTTAAAACTGAACCGATTTTAATAAAATATAGATTCGTCTGATCTACGGAAAAATACCTTTCAAATGGTATAAAATTTTCCAGAAATGAGTGTATAATTAAAGCATAAAAGGGGATAATAAATGGGTGCTTGCGTATTAATATTATAGATATCTCATATATCTACGAGGGTGCAGCAAATTCAAAACGTGTACCAAATTGAAAAAAAAGTTGTGACTCTAGTTGGTATTGTTGGTAAAATATTTGGAATAACTTCGGTCGCAGTAGCTTTACAGTTCAACATTCAAAAGTGTGTAAGTGGTTTCCCTAGTATTTATTTACTTTGAAAAGAATTCGCTATCGTAACCGGGTATGATTTTGCATTAATAAGTTGTTAAATACTTTTCGTTTAGCTTAATATTTAGTTAGGATAAAGAAGTTGATAGTAATACGACAGGTCCATATATTTTGTTAGGAGTTCCTAATGCATCTACCATATACATTATCTTAAAATGCTGTTTGTACCTCAGAATCTTTTTGATTGTAGTTACAAAAAGGAGATGTTATATATAAAAGAATTATAGCTAAATTTTTATCGATTGTAACAAAATTTTACATACTGGCTGGTTTTTATATAGAGCTTATTCTTGCAAAATTTAGCTGTTACAGTTTCTAATTTAATAGCATTTAACTGGCCTTTGCTACATTTCTTTTGGTTTCCGGGAGTGTTTTTTGTATGAAAGCTATAGTCAAATATGGACCGATTTCTATAAAATTTGATATACTGACCAATAGTTGCATAAAACTTCTCTAACCTAAATTTAGTCGTCATAGCTATTACAATTGTATTCAATTTATCAGCATTCATATGTTTCCCGGGGCGGGATTATATGGGAGCTCTAACTAAATGTGAACCGATTTCGCCCATTTTCAGTACACAACTTTTGTTACATATCAAAAATACTTATGTAAAATTTTGTGTCTCTAGCTTTTGTAGTTAAGGAGATATCGCACTTTTATCTGACGGACAGACCGACATAAACCCCCTTTTCTTTTTGGGTTTTTGTATTTCTGTAAGTTTTTTATATGGGAGCTATTGTCAAATGGTGACCGATTAAAAATTTTGCAAACTGGCTGGCATTCACATAAGACTTCCTTTTGTAAAATTTTGTTTCTGTAGCCCTTTTAGTTAAGGCGCTTTAGCGCTTTTATCTAACGGACATAAACCCCCTTTTCTTTTTGTATTTTTGTGTTTCCGTAAGTTTTTTATATGGGAGCTATGGTCAAATGGTGACCGATTGAGATAAAATTTTCCACACTGGCTGGTATTCACATAAGACTTTCTTGTGCTAAATTTAGTGGCGAAAGCTATTACAGTTTATTATTTATTGGCATTTAAGTGAATTTCAGGTGGAATTTAGGCTGTTTCCGTAGGTTTTTTATATGGGAGCTATGGTTAAATGTGAACCGATTTCGATGAAATTTTAAATGCTGCCTAGTGCTTATGTAAAACTTCTAGATACCATATTTTGTCATCATAGCTGTTATAATTTGTCATTTATAAGCAAATAAGCGATTAGTCTAGACGAGGCTATACGGGAGCTATGGTCAAATATTAACCGATGTTTCTACTAAGTTTCAGTGAGCTGGCTCCTTTCGTTTAGGCGTTATCGTGATTTCAACAGACAGACAGACAGACAGACGGACATCGCTCAATCGTCTTAGAATTCCATAAGGATTCAGAATATATATCGTTTTTGATTTTTGAGCCAATATTCTTTTTGATGGTGGGTATAAAATCTTATTTGGAGATGCTGCGGAAGACTCTTTATGTTTCTTTAAAAACTTTCTGGCTTTTAATTCCATTATTCAATGGATTTTAAGCTCAAGGTTAGTTAAGAAACGTGCAAAAGTGTAACATCAACGAAAAGCTTGAACACAAAAAAAGCAATAACTGAAATTTAATATTTTCCAAATATTATGGAACTAAAAAGGTAAATATATACAGCAAAAGATATAACCATAAATGTTGAAAAATCAATTTAATTTTAACGCTTGACTTCACAGTTCTAAGAAGTTAGAAAAATGACAAACCCTTTTTGACCAAAAATCCAATCAACCTCACCACCACATACTTAGCAGCTCATGCTCATGTCCTAACATTTCCTTCTTACAAAAACTTTACCAAATTTTCTTTGATACATAAATTTTTTGAGTGTGTGTTCAAGACTTGGTGGTTATTGAGCTGCTTTTTTTTGTGTTAAAAGCACATTTTTAATGCTTTATTTATACTATATTTTTATGTGATTTATTCATAATTTTATTTTGTCATTTAATATAATTTTCATAAACATTTTCTTTTTGGTAATTTTTCTTTATTATACCTTTTTACGCTGTGATTAAACGATGAAAATGGTTTATTAGGATTTTTATGCTAATATTTTTATAAGCTGTCGCTTGAAGAGGGTGTTCTTAAAATATTTATGTTCCTCTAGTCAAGTTTCTGTAGAAACGCGTATTTTTGTAAAGTTAAACGTTAATTAAATTTTTGTAATTAATAATATTTTTCAAAAATTTCTAATTTTTATAGGAAATTTTTCAAAAATTTCCTATTTTTATAGGAAATTTTTCAAAAATTTCTTATTTTTAAAGGAAAATTTTCAAAAATTTCTTATTTTTATAGGAAATTTTTCAAAAATTTCTTATTTTTATAGGAAATTTTTCAAAAATTTCTTATTTTTATAGGAAATTTTTCAAAAGTTTCTTATTTTTATAGGAAATTTTTCAAAAATTTCTTATTTTTATAGGAAATTTTTCAAAAATTTCTTATTTTTATAGGAAATTTTTCAAAAATTTCTTATTTTTATAGGAAATTTTTCAAAATTTTCTTATTTTTATAGGAAATTTTTCAAAAATTTCTTATTTTTATAGGAAATGTTTCAAAAATTTCTTATTTTTATAGAAAATTTTTCAAAAATTTCTTATTTTTATAGGAAATTTTTCAAAAATTTCTTATTTTTATAGGAAATTTTTCAAAAATTTCTAATTTTTATAGGAATGTTTTCAAAAATTTCTTATTTTTATAGGAAATTTTTTAAAAATTTCTTATTTTTATAGGAAATTTTTCAAAAATTTCTTATTTTTATAGGAAATTTTTCAAAAATTTCTTATTTTTATAGGAAATTTTTCAAAAATTTCTTATTTTTATAGGAAATTTTTCAAAAATTTCTTATTTTTATAGGAAATTTTTCAAAAATTTCTTATTTTTATAGGAAATTTTTCAAAAATTTCTTATTTTTATAGGAAATTTTTCAAAAATTTCTTATTTTTATAGGAAATTTTTCAAAAATTTCTTATTTTTATAGGAAATTTTTCAAAAATTTCTTATTTTTATAGGAAATTTTTCAAAAATTTCTTATTTTTATAGGAAATTTTTCAAAAATTTCTTATTTTTATAGGAAATTTTTCAAAAATTTCTTATTTTTATAGGAAATTTTTCAAAAATTTCTTATTTTTATAGGAAATTTTTCAAAAATTTCTTATTTTTATAGGAAATTTTTCAAAAATTTCTTATTTTTATAGGAATTTTTTCAAAAATTTCTTATTTTTATAGGAAATTTTTCAAAAATTTCTTATTTTTATAGGAAATTTTTCAAAAATTTCTTATTTTTATAGGAAATTTTTCAAAAATTTCTTATTTTTATAGGAAATTTTTCAAAAATTTCTTATTTTTATAGGAAATTTTTCAAAAATTTCTTATTTTTATAGGAAATTTTTCAAAAATTTCTTATTTTTATAGGAAATTTTTCAAAAATTTCTTATTTTTATAGGAAATTTTTCAAAAATTTCTTATTTTTATAGGAAATTTTTCAAAAATTTCTTATTTTTATAGGAAATTTTTCAAAAATTTCTTATTTTTATAGGAAATTTTTAAAAAATTTCTTATTTTTATAGGAAATTTTTAAAAAATTTCTTATTTTTATAGGAAATTTTTCAAAAATTTCTTATTTTTATAGGAAATTTTTCAAAAATTTCTTATTTTTATAGGAAATTTTTCAAAAATTTCTTATTTTTATAGGAAATTTTTCAAAAATTTCTTATTTTTATAGGAAATTTTTCAAAAATTTCTTATTTTTATAGGAAATTTTTCAAAAATTTCTTATTTTTATAGGAAATTTTTCAAAAATTTCTTATTTTTATAGGAAATTTTTCAAAAATTTCTTATTTTTATAGGAAATTTTTCAAAAATTTCTTATTTTTATAGGAAATTTTTCAAAAATTTCTTATTTTTATAGGAAATTTTTCAAAAATTTCTTATTTTTATAGGAAATTTTTCAAAAATTTCTTATTTTTTTAGGAAATTTTTCAAAAATTTCTTATTTTTATAGGAAATTTTTCAAAAATTTCTTATTTTTATAGGAAATTTTTCAAAAATTTCTTATTTTTATAGGAAATTTTTCAAAAATTTCTTATTTTTATAGGAAATTTTTCAAAAATTTCTTATTTTTATAGGAAATTTTTCAAAAATTTCTTATTTTTATAGGAAATTTTTCAAAAATTTCTTATTTTTATAGGAAATTTTTCAAAAATTTCTTATTTTTATAGGAAATTTTTCAAAAATTTCTTATTTTTATAGGAAATTTTTCAAAAATTTCTTATTTTTATAGGAAATTTTTCAAAAATTTCTTATTTTTATAGGAAATTTTTCAAAAATTTCTTATTTTTATAGGAAATTTTTCAAAAATTTCTTATTTTTATAGGAAATTTTTCAAAAATTTCTTATTTTTATAGGAAATTTTTCAAAAATTTCTTATTTTTATAGGAAATTTTTCAAAAATTTCTTATTTTTATAGGAAATTTTTCAAAAATTTCTTATTTTTATAGGAAATTTTTCAAAAATTTCTTATTTTTATAGGAAATTTTTCAAAAATTTCTTATTTTTATAGGAAATTTTTCAAAAATTTCTTATTTTTATAGGAAATTTTTCAAAAATTTCTTATTTTTATAGGAAATTTTTCAAAAATTTCTTATTTTTATAGGAAATTTTTCAAAAATTTCTTATTTTTATAGGAAATTTTTCAAAAATTTCTTATTTTTATAGGAAATTTTTCAAAAATTTCTTATTTTTATAGGAAATTTTTCAAAAATTTCTTATTTTTATAGGAAATTTTTCAAAAATTTCTTATTTTTATAGGAAATTTTTCAAAAATTTCTTACTTTTATAGGAAATTTTTCAAAAATTTCTTATTTTTATAGGAAATTTTTCAAAAATT
>OW121743.1:53103827-53171327 GCA_933228675.1 Stomorhina lunata | reverse complement strand
TTTTTTTTTTAGAAAAATAAAAGAAAATCATGTTCACGTACGAGTACGTCTTTATTTTATGCCATGTCAATCAATTTCCCATTTATTTATTTATTTTTCTTCAGTTTCCTTCAGTTTCCTTCAGTTTCCTTCAGTTTCCTTCATGCATTTTTGTTCAGACATTGTATATTTTTTTTTATTTATTCATCCTGTTTGTTTCCCTCAGTAGCTTTTTTCTGAGTTTTTTTTTTCAATATTTTTTTCCTACTTCGCTGATAATGCGATAAAATATTAATGTAATTACAGTTGTTTTCACTTTGCGGCACTTGATTCCATATGGTGGCTTCAAGTTATAAATAAACTTAAACATGGATATGCCTGTACTAGATACAACTTACTACAACTATGAAATAGTACTTATTGGAACTTCAATGTTGTTCCTACAAAATTCGGGTGGTTTTCTTAAAGTTTTTGCATAAATTTGGTATATTTGGAGAGGTATTATATGTATTACCTTGTAATGACTAGAACACACCCTTCAAATTACTCATAAGTTATTTAAGTTAGTACTTTTTTGTTATTCGATTTATTATTTAAATTTTATGGCTTGGGTTCAATTCCTACCAAGACCAGGTATTTATACCCTTCACCATCAGAGGTGGAAAGGGTATTATAAGTTTGTGCTGATGTATGTAACGCATAGAAATATTTGTCTTTGACCCACCTTTTAGTATATCAATAGGCTTAAAACCATTTTCTTAGTCGATTTTGCGATGTCCGTCCGTCCGTCTGGCTGGACCCCCATGTTAACCTTCTAATCAAACTACAGGTCGCAATTCTAAAGATAATTTGATGAAATTTAGCACAGATAATTTTTTTGATAATGGGACCATGGCTATTGAAATTCGTCAAAATCGGTCCTTTATTTATGGTACCTCCCATAGGTCCCACTTTCCGGAACTGATATATTGGTCACAAATATAAATATTTTTTTATGACTTTTAAAAGAAATACTGCCTACGTAAACCTAAATCACTGTACCAAATTTCGTTGAAATCGTTCCACATTTGACCATAGCTCCCATACAAACTTTTCTTTAAAAACTCAGTAAATGAGACAAAAATCACTAAAACGCCCGTAAATCTAACAAGTAAGAAAGTGCTATAGTCGGCCAAGCCCGACCATACGATACCCTTCACCACTATGGTAAAAGTTGTTCTTTTTCTTTATAAAGACAAATATTTGCTAAATTTTGCCATCATAAAAACATTTTCTCAAAACTCATATATTTAAGCTGTTTTTGTCATTTTGACTTATATGGGGGCTAGGGTCAAATGTGGACCGATTATCTGGAAATTTACCAAATTTATTGCAGTTTATACAAAAATTACGTTTGCGAAAAATAAACTCAAAATTCTCATTATCTTCAGATTTATGACCCCTTTTTTTTATTGGTTTTCGTCTCATTTAGTGCGTTTTGACAGAAGAGTTTGTATGGGAGCTATGGCCAAATGTGGACCGATTTCAACGAAATTTGGTACAGTGATTTAGGCTTACATAAGGAGTATTTGTTTTAAATTTCATGAAAAAATATTTATTTTTGTGGCCAATATATCAATTCCGGAAAGTGGGACCTATGGGAGGTACCATAAATAATGAACCGATTTTGACGAAATTCAATAGCCATATTTCCACTATCAAAAAAATTATCTGTGCCAAATTTCAGCAAATTATCTTTAGAATTGCGACCTGTAGTTTGATTACAAGGTTTACATGGGGGTCCAGCCAACCAGCCAGCCAGACGGACGGACGGACGGACATCGCTAAATCGACTCAGAAGGTGATTCTAAGCCTATTGGTATACTAAAAGGTGGGTATAAGACAAATATTTCTCTGCGTTACATACATCAGCACAAACTTATAATACCCTTTCCACCTATGCACAGTGGTTTACGGACGCTTTTTTTTGGAAATAATTCTTTAACTTTTGAACGACTGGAGATATTTGAATGAAATTTGACATGGTGATAGTCAAGGAGTACTGGTGATAGTCAAGGAGCACTGGTCCATGAGGGGTCGGGAGAGTGATTGATGGACCTTCAAAGTTGGTCACCTCGGGTGTTCGACTTTTTTAAAAATTCGCCAAAAATCCATTTATGTATGGATTGAAAAGAAATTTTAAACTTAAGTTGTCCTTGAGAAGATCTACAAAAAATATGCTTAAATGTGTAGGTTATCTCCCTTGGATTTCGAGATATTTGGGTAAAAAGGAATTTTTAGGTTGATTTTTTACCTCTTTTTTTAAGCTTTTTTTGATCTGGTGGACGCATCTGAGGACCAAAAATTTTTTAAGAATATTCTTTAAATTTGTAATAAAATTCTGAATAATTTTTGTGCAAGTTAGTTATAGAAATCTTCTTTTGTTTAAAAGTTAAAAATATTCAAAGTTGAAACTTACAAAAAATTTCGCTTTTTTTTAGTTTTTCCCCAAAAGATAGCTATATTTTTTCACTAATAAAAAAATATTTTCTTAAGAAACATAAAAAGATTTTTAAAGTTTTTAAAAGAAAACATAATGAGAATGCGTATAAAACAAATTTCTTGCTAATTGGACTTTTGGTCCTCGCACATGTTCTCTCCAAAAAATGGCAATTTGTAAAAAAAAAAATTAGTTTAAACAAAAATTTCTCAAAAGGCAAAGCACCGATTTGAAAAAAATTATAATGTTCATATTTTCCAATATATCTGTTATTGATTAGAAAAGTTTTTTCTGAAACGCGCTGCAAATAGAGACAGTGTTGCCATATTTGTAAAAAAACTCATTTTTTGAAACACCTTTTTCCCCAGTTGGGAATTGGGGAATTTTTAAGTTAAAATTGGGAATTTTTTTTAGTCTATTGCTTTTACATCTTATTGGTCTACATTACTACAAAATTTCATTGTAATATCTTTATCCATGTCATTTCCACAGAATATCAAAGATTAAAAATATTTTCCTTAAAAAAGCAGAAAAACAATTTTTTTTTGTTTTACGATACAAAGTGTAAAAAAAGTAACGCACTTAAAAAAAACTTTTACTTAGTGCTAATCTCCTAGTCTTTCCCGATCTAATGATACTAAACATGTATATAAAGCATTAATACCGAGTCTTAAAAAACTCTGAAAACTTTGGCCCCCGTAGCATTTTTACACTGTTTATTTAAATATAAGTGATGAATTTGTGCATATAAAATTAATAATCATACTCAAATATTTCACTATAAGATGACAATGATCCTTCGATAACAAACAAATATTTTTTTATTTTTTTAAAGAAAATATCATGAGGATTTATGAAATATCAAAATGTAAATAATTTGTACTTATATTAAAAGGTGAAATACATTTTATTGAAGTATTTGTAGTTAAAGTTTAAACTTACAGTTTTTATTACATATTTATATAAAAGTAGTTATTTACTTAATTTTTATTTTCAGTAAAATAATCAGTACAATCTATTATATCAAGAACCTCTTCCAGGTGTTCGTTTTCAGAAGTTTTTGTATAACTGCTCCACCATTTCTTTCTTATCGTTGATAGAGCAGGATCAGAAGACAACAAGAGATAATTTATTAGATCCTGATTTTGCGATTTTCTTGAGCATTTTCTGGTATTAAATAGTTGGATATACTTGAAATCTGAATTCCGCGCTTCCTGGGCCTCTTCTGTCAGTTCACCAAGTGGGAGAAGATTTGATTCAATTATTTCACGACCATGTTGAAGGACTTTATGAACTGTTGGTGTAATTTCTTTCCAGTGATACAAATGTCGTATACGAGTTAACGCGTTGAGGGCATAGCAATGAAATTTTTCAGCATTTATTTGATATTTGCTATTTATTGCCGATAATATTACGTAACATTTACGAAGAACTTCCTCATCAATTCCAGTAATCTTTGAAGTTGTTTCATAATTTTCAAAGAATCGCCTGGCCGTATTACCATCGTTTGTACTGCCATATCCTACAAGTGGTTTGTCTATGTTTAGACCCGTCATAGTTTTGAATTCTTCCTGAATCCTTTTTTTTTCACTGGATCTCATTTCAATCAGTTCCTTATTATTTCTCACGGATTTTAGCTGATTATCAGGTATATTCCTATATTTCAGATCATATGCTATATGTAGCATAAATTCTAAAAATCGGATACGTGCATGTAGGGGCGATATACCAAATTCCAGAACCTCTTGATTAATTGCAGTACTAGCTGATGCATCTTCTGAAGTTTGTAGAAATTCCGATTTCTTCTTTCCGCATAATGAGCATTTCCAAGTTGAATGGGTTTCCGTTATAGCGTTGCTTACTTTTCCATCTATCATTGTCAATTGAAGCTCAAAATTTACATTAATCAAATATCCATGTATGTCTATGCAGACTGGACTCAAATTGTCTATTGAATATTTGATATCATCAACCCAATTTTTTGTGCTTGCTGCATTTTCTTTTAAATATTCGAATCTGATCGGTCTGCAAAATGCCTTTGATCCTGGAGATGTGTTAACCCACACATATTCAGTACGCTCTTTTGATGTGGATGGTTCAGAACGATTCTTTCTTAATCTTAGTGGTACTAGGGATGCCATAAAAACGCTTCTGTAGTCATTTGTGTTCTGATGAGATGTTGATTGTTTGTATTCCGGTAATCCAGATAAACCGTCACATCCCCATTTACATATTAAAGTTAAGTCCTTGTTGTCAAGTTTCTTGGCTTCTTCTTCAGACAATGTAGTAGATATCAGCCTTGATGCCGTATTTTCCAATAATTTTGATAAATCCACAGATGCACTTTCGTCTCCTATCACGTTTGTTGGTATTAAGTTTTTTTTGGTTTTTAATAACGCATTATATCCTGGTAAAATTGAGTGTCCTTTGTCTCGTAATGCCTTACAGAGTTTAATATATTTATTTTTACTCAATTTCAACTCGAGCATAAGAGCAAGTGCTTCTTCCTCCGAAAATTCTGATTGAGAAGAAGGAGTTGGTATACTCTTAATAATTCGCTTAAGACGTTTAGGAGAAGCCTCTGGGAGAATATCTGCTATTTGTTTAGCTTCAGCTGGTTGATTATTTCGTTTGAGCACTTCCTTAAAGGAATCTTTGATTTCAGTATCCGAATGAGTAGAAAGAACTTCGGATAATCGCATCTTTTTAGATCTTTCTCCGAGATCATCATAGTTTTTTAGAGGGGCTCCAGCACCAGAAGTTTTAAGCTCAATTGAGTCCTTCAGCCAGTCTTTAAATTTAGATTCAAATCTTTTTAAACAGTAATTAACCGACTTAATTTTAAGTTTAAATAACTTTACAAATTTTACGACTTTGTCTTCCTCACTATTGAGAATCATGGAGTTAGTTTGACTTTTAGCATATCGCATGATTATTTTAATTTTTTCTGATCTCGAACTGCTTGGTTGTTCAAAAAGAATATCGCACAACACTTTAAATTCCAATGTTATAGCCATGATGTTTTAACTGTTAATAGCAGTTACATTTAAAACTTTCTTTTTTATATTAAAAAAAAACATTTTTTATATATACCTGTATCCAAAGAATAATAAAGAAATCAATGAATTAATGTATTTTTTACCTCTAAAAATAGGTGCATATATAACTCAACCAATATGTGCGTCTCGTAAAACCTACCTGTATGGAGGTGAGTAACCATATCCTTTCTGACCATTATGAAAAACCCAAGTTGTAACAATTTTTACCTATTGCATTAACTTTCACATTAAAAAACATTTTATAACCTTAACATAATTTTGCAATTTTTTCAAATACACCAATTTTAAATACCGGAAAAATGCCTTTAAATCTTATTTTAAATAAATTATCACACTGTTACTATAAAAGTACTCTTCTAATTAAACTTTTGCTACAAATTATGGATATATTACCTTTACACTGTTATCAAAATCGGTGCCTTACTCGTACTTACTTATTTAGAATCTTTTACTAAAATTTTATTTTTTAGCTTGGAACAAAAGGCAAAATCGAATAAAATTTTTTTAAGTCATTCTTATAATGTTTTCTTTAAAAAAATAAAAAACTATTTATATCTTTTTGAAGAAAATATTTGTTTATTAGCGAAGGATCATTGTCATCTTAAAAATAGTGAAATATTTGAGTATGATAATTAACTTTATATGCACAAATTCATCACTTATATTTAAATAAACAGTGTAAAAATGCTACGGGGGCCAAACTTTTCAGAGTTTTTTAAGACTCGGTATTAATGCTTTATATACATGTTTAGTATCATTAGATCGGGAAAGACTAGGAGATTAGCACTAAGTAAAAGTTTTTTTTAAGTGCGTTACTTTTTTTACACTTTGTATCGTAAAACAAAAAAAAATTGTTTTTCTGCTTTTTTAAGGAAAATATTTTTAATCTTTGATATTCTGTGGAAATGACATGGATAAAGATATTACAATGAAATTTTGTAGTAATGTAGACCAATAAGATGTAAAAGCAATAGACTAAAAAAAATTCCCAATTTTAACTTAAAAATTCCCCAATTCCCAACTGGGGAAAAAGGTGTTTCAAAAAATGAGTTTTTTTACAAATATGGCAACACTGTCTCTATTTGCAGCGCGTTTCAGAAAAAACTTTTCTAATCAATAACAGATATATTGGAAAATATGAACATTATAATTTTTTTCAAATCGGTGCTTTGCCTTTTGAGAAATTTTTGTTTAAACTAATTTTTTTTTTACAAATTGCCATTTTTTGGAGAGGACATGTGCGAGGACCAAAAGTCCAATTAGCAAGAAATTTGTTTTATACGCATTCTCATTATGTTTTCTTTTAAAAACTTTAAAAATCTTTTTATGTTTCTTAAGAAAATATTTTTTTATTAGTGAAAAAATATAGCTATCTTTTGGGGAAAAACTAAAAAAAAAGCGAAATTTTTTGTAAGTTTCAACTTTGAATATTTTTAACTTTTAAACAAAAGAAGATTTCTATAACTAACTTGCACAAAAATTATTCAGAATTTTATTACAAATTTAAAGAATATTCTTAAAAAATTTTTGGTCCTCAGATGCGTCCACCAGATCAAAAAAAGCTTAAAAAAAGAGGTAAAAAATCAACCTAAAAATTCCTTTTTACCCAAATATCTCGAAATCCAAAGGAGATAACCTACACATTTAAGCATATTTTTTGTAGATCTTCTCAAGGACAACTTAAGTTTAAAATTTCTTTTCAATCCATACATAAATGGATTTTTGGCGAATTTTTAAAAAAATCGAACACCCGAGGTGACCAACTTTGAAGGTCCATCAATCACTCTCCCGACCCCTCATGGACCAGTGCTTTTAAAAACCAACTCAAATACTCCTTGACTACCACCATGTCAAATTTCATTCAAATATCTCCAATCGTTCAGAATTATTTCCAAAAAAAAAGCGTCCGTAAACCACTGTGCTATGGTGGTGAAGGGTATAAAAATAGATAATGAGAATTTCGAGTTTATTTTTTGCACACATAATTTTTGTAACAACTGTAATCAATTTGCCAAATTTCGAGATTATCAGTCCACATTTGACCCTGGCTCTCATATAAGTCCGAATGACGGAAACAGCTTAAATATATAAGTTTTGAGAAAATGTTTGTATGATGGCAAAATTTAGCAAATATTTGTCTTTATACAGGAAAAATAAAACCTTTGGCCTTAGTGGTGAAGGGTATCTTATGATCATACGATACCGACTATAGCACTTTCTTACTTGTTTTTTATACAATTTACCAGACAAATGTTAATAAATCTGTATCTTCTTAACTTTAAGTCTGATTGTCTCGGTATGTATAAGGGAATTGTTAAGAATGATCCAAGTTTTCCAAATTTTGGATTTATGGTTAACCTGTGATTTCACAGGGTGATTTATTGGGAGTCAAAGTTGATCACCTCAAAAATAAAAATCTATAAAGTGGGTTCAAAAAAGATTAAAATAAACAAAAGTTTATTTTAGAACTTGGCACAGGTGCAGCCAGATTTATTAAAAAATGGTTTTTAAAAAATTTTGGAAAATTTTTCGCCGATCGAAAAAATTTAAATTTTTGTCTTTAAAAGATGCTATTAAGTTTTCAATCTAACTTAAAAGTTTTTTACTAAAAGTTAATGTTTTATTATACATTTGTAGAAAATGGCGTTCCAGGATGGTTTTAAACCAAATATAAAGGTTGTACAACATTCACCCTACGTACAGTATTGACCGAAGTTTGTCTAATTTTTATGAAAATTTTTGAGTTTTCGAACCTATAACAAAAAAAGTCAAGCTCATTTTGGAACTTTCTGAAATGCAGTTATATAGACCAATATATTCTCTTTAGATCTCAAAAATAAAATGTAGCGCGAATTTAGAAAGGAATCCACAAAATAGGATTTTGTTCAAACTTACAATTTTCCATATATCATAATTTTAATTGCAAAAAAATGTCAATTGGGTTTCCTTTTTTAAAATTTTTTAAACTGTTTTACATAAACAATATTTGCAGAAACAATGATTGCAGAAAATCATTTATATAACTTGTTCAAGTTTTTCAAAAATTAGACGTCAAAGTTCGAAAATGATTTTGGAAAAAATACACTTTTTAGTTATTTTTGTACTATTTTCCCAGAAATGTTCAAGAATTTTTGGAATAATTTTAAAAAGATAATAGTGTAATAATCTAGACATTTTTTCCTTTTCACTGATGTATAAAACATGTATAATAGTTATCGGTAAAATGTACAATTATTGTCCTAGAAACTCATGCCTCAGGTCAAAAATATAAATATATGCAAAAATTGTTTTGAGCTTTTTCGTACATTTCACCAAAAAATGTTTAAGGTCTTTTTAAGCTCATGTTTTTATTTCTCCAACTGCTTACTGAAGTCCTTACTTTTTGTCAATTAGCCAATGACATCAGCATGCTTATGTAATGACTTCAACATCGAATGAGTAAGTAGTTCGTATTTAATTTTTAAACTGTTTATGTCATTATTTGGTAATAACAAGTTTTGACGGGAGCTTTCCTCATATTTTTATACCAACCACCAAAAAGAATGGGGGGGTATATTGAGATTGTCATTTCGTTTGTAATTTCCTTAATATTGGCTCAAAAATCAAAAACGATGTATATTCTGAATCCTTATAAAATTCTAAGACGGTTAAACGATGTCCGTCTGTCTGTCTGTTGAAATCACGATAACGCCTAAACGAAAGGAGCCACTCACTGAAACTTAGTAGAAACATTCTTCATCTATAAAAAAATTGTGGTATTGAAATTGGGCAAAATTGGTTAATATTTGACCATAGCTCCCGTATAGCCTCGTCTAGACTAATCGCTTATTTGCTTATAAATGACAAATTATAACAGCTATGATGACAAAATATGGTATCTAGAAGTTTTACATAAGCACTAGGCAGCATTTAAAATTTCATCGAAATCAGTTCACATTTAACTATAGCTCCCATATAAAAAACCTACGGAAACAGCCTAAATTCCACCTGAAATTCACTTAAATGCCAATAAATAATAAACTGTAATAGCTTTCGCCACTAAATTAAGCGCAAGGAAGTCTTATGTGAATGCCAGCCAGTGTGCAAAATTTTGTCACAATCGGTCACCATTTGACCATAGCTCCTATATAAAAAACTTACGGAAACACAAAAAAAAAAACAAAATGAAAAGGGGGTTTATGTTCGTTTGTCGGTTAAACTAAATTTCGAGATAATCGGTCCACATTTGACCCAGCTTAAATATATAAGTTTTGAGAAAATGTTTGTATGATGGCAAAATTTAGCAAATATTTGTCTTTATACAGGAAAAATAACACCTTTGACCTTAGTGGTGAAGGGTATCGTATTGTCGTCTTGACCGACTATAGCGCTTTCTTACTTGTTTTGTCTCATTTAGTGCATTTTTAAAGAAGAGTTTGTATGGGAGCTATGGTCAAATGTTGACCGATTTCAACGAAATTTGGTACAGTGATTTAGGTTTACATAAGAATTATATGTTTTAAATTTCATGAAAAAATATTGATATTTGTGGCCAATATGTCAATTCCGGGAAGTGGGACCTATGGGAGGTACCATAAATAATATACCGATTTTGACCAATTTCAATAGCCATGGTACTATTATCAAAGAAATTATCTGTACCAAATTTCATCAAATTATCTTTAGAATTACGACCTGTAGTTTGATTACAAGGTTTACATAGGGGTCCAGCCAGCCAGACGGACGGACGGACGGACATCGCTAAATCGACTCAGAAAGTGATTCTAAGCCTATTGGTATACTAAAAGGTGGGTCTAAGACAAATATTTCTATGCGTTACATACATCAGCACAAACTTATAATACCCTTTCCACCTATGGTGGTGAAGGGTATAATAAACATGTCCTTTAAAAATACACACACAGACATACAAATTCCTACTTACTAAAAGATATTCTTTAGGCAACACTGATAAACCGGAAAGATGAGTTATTTTGAAGGATTTTCTTTTACTTAAAGTTCTTGCTTCTTATCCTTCTTATCTTTTTTTTTAATAAATTTTATTGCACAAACTTAATATTTGCTGCAGTTTTTCTTTTGCTGCTTTTCCTCCAAAAAAATATAAAATATTATAACAGAAAACATAATTAATAAATCCCTTATTATTTCTGTGCACTCTTGCAATTTTTATTAAACTTTTGCTTACTTTTACGGCCAGTTCAATGAACAAAGCAATTCAGTGCTAGCACTTTTCGTATATTACAGCTGACCTGGGAGGAAATAATTAATGAAAATACCTTGAAAATAGTTTTTACTTAGCACCTGTAATGAAAATAATAACTATTTTGTGGATATTATATATACTTTTTCAATTTTGCTCAAAGCTGACCCCAAGTCAGTTCATAAATTATTTTGTTATTTTTCGTTAGCGATGTAATGCTGAAAAATATTCGTAATATATACAAAAAATAAAGAAAAGAGAAGGAATTATGTACTCAACCTCTTTTCAATTAAGGCGATTTTTTAATTTGAAAACTAGTTTAGAAGGTATTTCATGAGTAATACACATTTTTCCTTAAGTCACTGCCTTACAAGTTTGCTTTTAGAAAAATATTTAAACAAGTAAGAGCGTTATATTCGGATGTGCCTAATCGTATATACCCACCATCAAATTGTGTCAAATTTAGTTTATAATTTGCCAACTTTTAACTGGCGTTAGTGTCATTATAGTGGTGTACTGGAGTACTTCAAATATGGACCGATTCCTATAAAAATTAATATACTGACCAATAGTCGTCATAGCTATTACAACTGTATTCAATTTATCAGCATTAATGTGATTTCCGGGGCGGGGTTATATGGAAGCTCTAACTAAATGCGAACCGATTGCATCCATTATCAATAAACAACTTTCTCAAGATATCGAAAATACTTTTGTAAAATTTTGTCCTTCTAGCTCTTTAGCGGCTTAATGCTATCGCGCTTTTATCTGACGGACAGACTGACATAAACCCTCTTTATTTTTGTGTTTCCGTAAGTTTTTTATATGGGAGCTATGGTCAAATGTTGACCGATTGTGTCAAAATTTGGTACACCGACTGGTACTCATATAAGACTTTCTTGTGACATTAAACAGTCACCAATCATCAAACAACTACAAACAATCATTAAAAAATCACCAGATAATCGTGAAACAATTATCAAACAACCTTCAATATTCAAACAGTCATCAGTCAATCAATCATCAGAAAACTATCAAACAGTCGCCAAATAACCATCAAATGATCATGAAAAATCTTCAAACAATTATCAAACAATCGCTAGTCAAACTATTATCAAATAATAACACAGCACAACAAAATAAAAAAAAATTTCATGTGCTCTTAAAACCACTATACAATTTTGATGTATCATGACTACCTTTGTACAAAAATGGTAAAATTTTTAAATTCTATGGCAAGATATTTTTTTAAATTTTTTTTTTTAAATTGCAATTTTTTTTAGACGTTTCTTCAAATAATTAATGATAACTCAAAAACTACTAGTCCGATATTATTAAAATAAAATCAGAAAAATTAAAAAATTAATTTACATAACCTTTAATTCGTCTATATTGTGCGTTTCAATCGGATCAATAGTATCGGAGTTATAATAAAAAACTTAAGAAAAAAATATATTTTTTATGTAAAAATGGCAAAAATTTTCGTTTAAAAAAAAATCATGAAAAATCGAAAACGGCAAAAAACTTCCAGATTTATTATTTTATCGCATAGCGACATATAATAGCAACAAAATGAGATATCGACCATAAAAATCGACTGATTTTTTTTCGAATTTATTCACAATTTAGTGAATTCGATCATTTTCACAAAATTTTAGTTTTTTGTTTGATATACGCATTATAGCGGGTTTTCAAACGTATGAAAAAATAAATTTTCCAATTTCAAGGGGTGCATGTCGGATTATTATGAGATTTGGTGAGAAACTTCCACCCACAAAATTTTAGTCGAATTGGACAACGTTAAGACGTAGCTCATAGCCCCAAATCTGAAAAATAGCTTTTAAATCGAAAAAAATTGACAAATTTTCAGTTTTTGCAAAATTAAAGCTATTTATTCCCCCTTTTGCAAAAATGTGGATTCTAGTTCTTAGTACAAAGGCAATGGTTTTTCCAATAAGCTACATGCCTTTAAAATCGGTTAAAGAGTTTTCGAGTTATTACAATTTTCACTGGCCATTACATGTCATTGAGGACTTGCCGAAGACAATTTACAAAAACATTTTACTTAGTTTAAATTTTTTTATTTTTTTATTTTTTAACTTACAATATACATGTCAACAATAACATATAAAATTTCGCTAAAATTGACGGATACCTTCCTATTACACAACGCAACAAAATAAAAAAATGCGATGCTTTTGAAACCACTATACAATATCCAGGTACTGCCAAAGTGTTTTGGATGAATGAGAAATGTATGGCAAAACAAGTACGCGAAATACTGTTTTGGGCAAAACACGTATTTCTGTGGTCAAAGATACCGATTTTATCAGTTCAATGTCAGAAATTTAGAAAAATGCATGGGATTCGTTTGTGTAGGTTATTCAACATTTCTTAGGAAATAACAAGAATGATGGTTATGTTGCGCACGTTGAAGAGATGTTAACTCACTTCCAGAATCTTGGGTGCAACATGAGCATTAAGTTACATTACCTTGACAGTCACTTAGATCGTTTTCCTGAAAATCTAGGAGACTTAAGTGAGGAACAGGGCGAACGATTTCACCAAGATATTCGGACAATGGAGGAAAGATACCAGGGTCGCTGGGATGCACACATGATGGCAGATTTTTTGCCAGAGTATTCAAAGCAACACTTCGTTATTCAATAATAGAAAATGTCATAAAAGAAAATTCCAAAGTTTGTAGTTTATAATATTTATTTATTTAAAGAGTGTTCTAAAAAAAATATGCATTTTCTATTTTAGACAAAATTTATCCATAGTGCAAGAAATAATTTATTTTTTGATCAAGTTAGTTTCTATAGATATGTCAGATACTATTATTTTAGAAATTATTAATTTTCAATAGTTATTTCAATCAAAATGGACTGCGAAAAAAAAGTTCGTGAAAATATAATTAAAACTTTTCAAAAAAATCCGTCATGGACTTTTAAAAAAATAGCTAAAAATTTGAAAGTTGACCCTCGAACGGTTTCTAATGGCATCAGACGGTATAAGGAAAACCTGAGCACTGAAAGAAAACCTGGATCAGGGAGGAAAAAAGGTCCTACAGATATTGGTAAGGCAAAAGAAGTCGAGCGACTCGTTCGAAGAGCGCCTAACACTTCTTTAAGAAAAACAGCTACGAATTTTGCACATAGAGTCAAAGCTTATACTGGAATGAAGACATACAAAGTCCAAAAGGTTGCAGATCGCAATGCTATAAAGAACTTAGAAGCAAAAAAGCGAGCGAAAAAATTGAAGTCTGATTTTATAAAAAAATACACCTGTTGTGTGATGGATGATGAAACATACGTACTGGCAGACTTTTCTCAACTTCCTGGTCAAGACATTTATGTTGCTGATAAACGGGGCAATGTTCGGCAAGAGTTTCGCACAAAAAAACAAACAAAATTCCCTAAGAAGTTTCTCGTGTGGCAAGCTATTTGCAGTTGTGGCAAAAAAAGGTAAAGTATTTGTGGCATCTGGCACAATAAACACAGAAATTTATATAAAGGAGTGCCTACAAAAACGGCTGTTACCCTTTTTAAGAGAGCACAGAGTGACTACATTTTTTTGGCCCGATTTGGCATCATGCCATTATGGAAAAAAGGCACTTGAGTGGTACTCAAAGAATAATGTAATTTTTGTACCACGAGAGGCAAATCCACCTAACTGTCCAGAACTTCGGCCTGTGGAAAGGTATTGGGCTCTGGTAAAAAAGGAATTGAAGAACACAGGAAAGATTTCCAAGAACATGTCCGATTTTAAGCGCAGGTGGAACACATGCTCCAAAAAGGTATCAGAAGCAACTGTAATATCTTTAATGGGAGGGTTTCCGAAAAAAGTCGATAATTTTGCAAAACCCGAGTACTAAGTAAACATTTTAATGCTAAATGATTTTGTATAATATGTCATTATATTTGCGTATTTTTAAGAGTTTCTATATTAAAAGGTTTGATTTTTATTTAAGAAAATCCAACTACAAATTTTATTTAGAGCACTCTTTATTTCCTTATTTTATGTGTTGTAATAAATTTAAAAAATAAAATATAAAATAAAAAAACGAATAAAACAATGAAATACAATTTTGATCTATTCCATCGATTTGACTTAGTCACATTTTTTGACCAATTGCCCTCGGCAAGTCCTCAAGGACATGTAATGGGCAGTGCAAATTGTAGTAACTCGAAAACTGTTTGACCGATTTTAAAGATATGTAGCTTATTGGAAATCTCATTGAGTTTGCCCTAAGGACCATTATCCACTTTTTTGCAAATGGGGGAATAAATAGCTTTAATTTTGCAAAAACTGAAAATTTGACAATTTTTTTCGATTTAAACGCTATTTTTTCAGATTTGGGGCCTATGCACTACGTGTTAACGTTGTCCAATTCGACTAAAATTTTGTGGGTGGAAGTTTCTCACCAAATCTCACAATAATCCGACATGCACCCCTTGAAATTGGAAAATTTATATTTTTCATACGTTTGAAAACCCGCTATAATGCGTATATCAAAAAATTTAAATTTTGTGAAAATGAGCGAATTGACTAAATTGTGAATAAATTCGAAAAAATCAATCGATTTTTATGGTCGATATATTATTTTGTTGCTATTATATGTCGCTATGCGATAAAATAATAAATCTGGAAGTTTTTCGATTTTTCATGATTTTTTTAAAACGAAAATTTTTGTCATTTTTACGTAAAAAATATATTTTTTTCTTAAGTTTTTTATTATAACTCCGATACTATTGATCCGATTGAAACGCGATATATAGACGAATTAAAGACTATGTAAATCTTAATTTTTCTGATTTTAATTAAATAATATCGGACTAGTAGTTTTTGAGTTATCATTAATTATTTGAAGAAACGTCTAAAAAAAATTGCAATTTAAAAAAAAAAATTTTTTTTTAATCTTGCCATAGAATTTGAAAATTTTACCATTTTTGTACAAAGGTAGTCATGATACATCAAAATTGTATAGTGGTTTTAAGAGCACATTAAATTTTTTTTATTTTGTTGTGCTGTGTTATAGTTTTGACTCGTAAAGTGGGCGAGAGGGTTAAGCCGCTTGTTAGTGGTATTGTAAACCCATTACTGCACATATGTTTTTATCTCTTATTATTCTGTTTAGTAAAACCTTCAACAAAATCAGCATAATTTGACTTAAGCAAAATATTCAAAAGGATTTCCTAAGACCCTTTCATCTATCATCATTTATTGCAAAACTATTAAAAAATAACTATTTGTAATAATTGCCAAATTTAATAAAAAAAACAAGTAAGAAAGCGCTATAGTCGGTCAAGCCGACCATACGATACCCTTCACCACTAAGGTCAAAGGTGTTATTTTTCCTGTATAAAGACAAATATTTGCTAAATTTTGCCATCATACAAACATTTTCTGAAAACGTATATATTCATAAAATAAACTCAAAATGTTCATTATCTTTAGATTTACGAGCGTTTGAGTGATTTTTTGTCTTATTTAGTGCGTTTTTGAAGAAGAGTTTGTATGGGAGCTATGGTCAAATGTGGACTGATTTCAACGAAATTTGATACAGTGATTTAAGTTTACATAAGCAGTATCTGTTTTAAATTTCATGAAAAAATATTGATATTTGTGGCCAATATAGCAATTCCGGGAAGTGGGACCTATGGGAGGTACCATAAATAATGGACCGATTTTGACCAATTTCAATAGCCATGGTCCCATTATCAAAAAACTTATCTGTGTCAAATTTCATCAAATTATCTTTAGAATTGCGACCTGTAGTTTGATTACAAGGTTTACATGAGGGTCCAGCCAGCCAGACGGACGGACGGACGGACGGACATCGCTAAATCGACTCAGAAAGTGATTCTAAGTCTATTGGTTTTCTAAAAGGTGGGTCTAAGACAAACATTTCTATGCGTTACAAACATCAGCACAAACTTATAATACCCTTTCCACTTATGGTGGTGAAGGGTATAAAAATGTAGTTAATATGAATAGAAAAATGTTATAGTTTCTCCTTGTGATGTGGACGTGAGGGTTAAGCCGATTGTTAATGGTAGTGGAAGCCCATCATTATATTTTATGCCTCAGTTTAGTAAAACCTTCAATTAAAGCATGATTATTTGACTTAAGTAAAACATTAAACAGGGTTTACTAAAACCCTTTAATTTTTCATCGTTTTTTGCAAAAGTATTTAAATATCTATTTGTAATGATTGCCAAATTTTATTAAAAAAAACTATTTTAGCAACGTAATCATTGGCAGATGCTTTTAAATATTTATTGTTGACAAATGATCGAAATAATTGTAATAAATTACTACATCATCAATTTGTACATCAGGTACTAAAAGTGAAAAACTTGTAATAAAATTCAATATAAATGAAAATAAACTAAACCTGACAACTATTTCATATGGTAAAATATATACAAATTACAAAAAATGGAGGCGGAAAAAATGATGCATCATCATTATCATGGAGCAAAACCAAGGTAAAAGGATATTGAAGTTCATCATGGAAGCAGTAAAGGATATCACACAAACTGGCCAGGAAAATCAATTTAAGTTTATGACCATTAGAAAGAAATAAAATATGCTTATAGTTATTACAATACAAAGAAAAAATATAATACATTTGCATAAATTGTTTATTTATTTTCTTACATTATTTTTGTTCCAATTTTACCTCTTCAAATGTCCATCCGTCCATCCATCATTCATCAAACTCATCTCGAAAAAAAAGATGAGTGGTTGCCTGTGCCAGCTTAAGCATCATGGACGTCAGGATGATGAGTCAGTTCAAAAGAAAGAATTGATCAAAAGCCTCTTATAATTCTATTCATTAAAATTTATTTATTCTATCTATATTTTTGCTTTTCGTTTATATTTGAGTAGGAGAAAAGGTTATTTAAATTTGTTATATTTTCCATAAAATGTTTCGAACAATTTTTTTTTGTGTTTGGTTAAAAGGGAAACCTCAAATAATTTTGTTTGCCTTTTCTCTAATATCTTATTAAAGCCCTCAAGTGGTAATAGCAAGAATTTCTAAATTAAAGCCTAAAATTGTTTGTTGGCATATTTAAAAACCAAGGTCATAAAATTCTTTTGGTCGAAATTGTTGTGTTAATTTTATGGACCATGTAGACAGCTTGTGGCCGAAAACAAATATGTTTAAAAAAAAAAAAAAAAAACGGAAAAGTTTTTTAGAATTTTTCTTTGTAGCCATTTAATTTTTTTAAATGCCAATATTAAACGCAAAAATTGTTTTTTTTTTATTGAGTTTTAGGCAAAATGCTTTCACTTTTTATTCGGGTTAAGTTTAAAGATGAGAGATGAAATGTCTTTTTTTATATTGTGTTAACAAGGAAATTTCAATGAAAGGTCAAATAAAATTTTAAATAAACTTAAGGTGATTTTCCTTCAAAACAAACAAAATTTAAAACATGTAAATTTTTGAAAGAAAATTTTAAATGTAAATAAATTTTCAAAAGGTTTATCAAAAATTGTGGGACATTAAACATTTAATTAAAAAGTTTTGCTGTAGTGTATTGCACTAAGATCCCAATTTATTACAATTATTTATTATTGCAATAAATAGTTTTTCGATAAAACCAAAAAATGTTGGTGGGGAAACCTTTGCTAGACGCGTTTGGTTAGGCCATCTCATCATCATGTCTAGAATTTGGAATAATTCTCCTGATAAGATGGCCTAACCAACCATCGAAAGGCGCCGAGGAAAGGTTTCCCCACTAACATTCTTTGGTTTCATCAAAAAAATATTTATTAGAATAATAAAAAATAATTTATGACATGAACCTAAGCCCGACTCGAACTCACGACCATCAATAATAAATAATTGTAATAAATTGGGATCTTAGTGCAATACACCACATTAAAAATTTTTAAATTTTCTTTACAACTCTTATATCGCGAAATCTTCTATATATCTGTGGCTTGGTGCTAAAAGGGTCAATCTCAATTTTTGGCTATTTTGAGTTAATCATTGCATTAGGTTTCATTCTTCGTCCTCTTTTATTTGGCTCCAAAAGCTAATCTTTAACTTAACTCAAAACAGATGTATAAGGGTTTTCCTGGGCCCTGTTTATATGAAAAATTAATACTTTAAATCAAATTGTCTCAAAACTGTTGTTTTTTACATTGGCCCTTTTAGCACCAAGCCACAGATATAAACTTTGATATCACACATTTTTTAAAAGAAAAACTTTGAAATCGTAATTTATACAGAGAAAAACTCTGTTTCATAAATTTTTCTATTAAAAAACCTCAATATCGTAAATTTTTCTAAAGAGCAATTTTAATATCAAAAATTTTTCTACAGAAAAATATCGATATCGTAAATGTTTCGAAAGATAAACTCCTATGTCGTAAATAATTCTATAAGAGTATTATCATTGTAAATTTTTTTATGGAAATAAATTCATATCGTAAATTTTCCTATAGAAAAATTTTAAAATCCTGAATTTTTCTTGCAAAAAAAAAAAATTCCATATCGCAAAATTTTCTATAAAAAAACTAAATATTAAAATTTTTTATGGATAAACTCTTATATCGTAAATTTTTTTATAGAATAACTTTGATATAGTGATATTTTTTAATTAAAATTTTGATATTGCAATTTTTTTTATAGAATTACTTCGATATCGTAAATTTTTCTATATAAAAACTTTTATATCGTAAACATTTCTATAAAAAAAAACTTAAATTTCGTGAGTTTTTTTAATAGAAAAACTTCGATATCGTAAGTTTTGTAAAAGAAGAACTTATATATCGTAAGTTTTCTAAAAGAAAAACTAATATATCGTAAGTTTTTTTTTATAGAAAAACTTCAATATCTTCAGTTTTGTCATAGAAAAAAAAAAAACTTCAATATCGAAAGTTTTTTCATAGAAAAACTTTGATATCGTAAGATCCTTAATATGAAATTTTCGATATCGTAAGTTTTCTTATAGCAAAACTTTAATATCGTAAGCTTTATAAAAGAATATCTACGATATTGTAAATTTCTTAATATAAAACTTCTATATCGTAAGTTTTTTTTTTAATATCGTAAATTTTTTCATAGAAAAACTTGAATATCGTAAATTTTTTCATAGAAAAACTTTAATATTGTATTATTTGATACCGTAATTTTTGTAAAAGAAAAACTTCTATAATGTAAGTTTCTTAATATAAAAACTTCTATATCGTAAGTTTTTTTTTCGCAAAATTTTCTATAAAAAAAAACTAAATATTAAAATTTTTTATGGATAAACTCTAATATCGTAAATTTTTTTATAGAATAACTTTGATATAGTGAATTTTTTTTAATTAAAATTTTGATATTGCAATTTTTTTTATAGAATTACTTCGATATCGTAAATTTTTCTATATAAAAACTTTTATATCGTAAACATTTCTATAAAAAAAAAAACTTAAATTTCGTGAGTTTTTTTAATAGAAAAACTTCGATATCGTAAGTTGTGTAAAAGAAGAATTTAAGTTTTCTAAAAGAAAAACTAATATATCGTAATTTTTTTATAGAAAAACTTCAATATCTTCAGTTTTGTCATAGAAAAAAAAAAAAAAACTTCAATATCGAAAGTTTTTTCATAGAAAAACTTTGATATCGTAAGATCCTTAATATGAAATTTTCGATATCGTAAGTTTTCTTACAGCAAAACTTTAATATCGTAAGTTTTATAAAAGAATATCTACGATATTGTAAATTTCTTAATATAAAACTTCTATATCGTAAGTTTTTTTTTATAGAAAAACTTTAATATCGTAAATTTTTTCATAGAAAAACTTGAATATCGTAAATTTTTTCATAGAAAAACTTTAATATTGTATTATTTGATACCGTAATTTTTGTAAAAGAAAAACTTCTATAATGTAAGTTTCTTAATATAAAAACTTCTATATCGTAAGTTTTTTTTAGAAATACTTTAATATCGTAAATTTTGTCATAGAAAAACTTGAATATCGTAAATTTTTCACAGAAAAACTTTAATATTGTAATATTTATCATAGAAAAACTTTGATATCGTAACTTCTTAAATGAAAAATATTCGATATCGTAAGTTTCCTAATAGCAAAAATTCAATATCGTAATTTTTGTAAAAGAAAAACATCGATATCGTAAGTTTCTTAACATAAAAAACTTCTATATCGTAAGTTTTTTCATAGAAAAACTTCGATATCGTTAGTTTTTTTATAGAAAAACTTCAATATCGTAGATTTTTCATTAAATAACTTTGATATCGTAAGGTTTTTCGATATCATTAGTTTCCTAATAGCAAATCTTCAATATCGCAGAAAAACTTCTATATCGTAAGTTTCTTAATATAAAAACTTCTATATCGTAAGTTTTTTTTTAGAAAAACTTTAATATCGTAAATTTTGTCATAGAAACACTTGAATATCGTAAATTTTTCACAGAAAAACTTTAATATTGTAATATTTATCATAGAAAAACTTTGATATCGTAATTTCTTTAATGAAAAATATTCGATATTGTAAGTTTCCTAATAGCAAAAATTCAATATCGTAATTTTTGTAAAAGAAAAACTTCGATATCGTAAGTTTCTTAATATAAAAAACTTCTATATCGTAAGTTTTTTCATAGAAAAACTTCGATATCGTTAGTTTTTTTATAGAAAAACTTATCGTAGATATCGTAGATTTTTCATAGAGAAACTTTGATTTCGTAAGTTTTGCATTGAATATCTTTGATATCGCAAGGTTTTTCGATATCATAAGTTTCCTAATAGCAAAACTTCAATATCGCAATTTTTGTAAAAGAAAAACTTCTATTATGTAAGTTTCTTAATATAAAAACTTCTATATCATAATTTTTTTTGTAGAAAAACTTTAATATCGTAAATTTTTTCATAGAAAAACTAGAATATCGTAAATTTTTTCATAGAAAAACTTTAATATTGCAATATTTATCATAGAAAAACTTTGATATCGTAACTTCTTTAATGAAAAATATTCGATATCGTAAGTTTCCTAATAGCAAAAATTCAATATCGTAATTTTTGTAAAAGACAAACATCGATATCGTAAGTTTCTTAATATAAAAAACTTCTATATGATAAGTTTTTTCATAGAAAAACTTTAATATCGTATTTTTTTCATAAAGAAAGTTTTGTATAAGAAAAACTTTTATAACGTATGTTTTGTAAAAGAAAACGTTGATATCGTAGGTTTCTTATAGAAAAACTTTATTATCGTAAGTTTTTATTAGAAAATATCGTTAAATTTTTTCATATAAAGTTCTTTAATGGAGAATCTTCGATATCATAAGTTTTGTTAAAGAAAAACCTTGATATCGTAAGTTCCTTAATATAGAAACATCAATATCGTAAGTTTTTTTTTCATAAAAAAACTTCAATAACTTAAGTTTTTTTTTTATAAAAAAAAAACTTCAATATCATATATATAAGCTTTATCATAGAAAAACTTTGATATCGTAAGTTTTGTAAAAGGCAAACTTTAATATCGTAAGTTGCTTAGTATAAAAATTTCAATATCGTAAGTTTTTTTTCATAGAAAAACTTCGATACCGTAAGTTCTTTCACAGAACAACTTCAATATCATAAGTTTTTCATAGAAAAACTTTGATACCGTATGTTTTTTAATATAAAAACTTTGATATCGTAAGTGTTTTAATATAAAAACTTCTAGATCGTAAGTTTTTTTATAGAAAAATTTCAATACCTTAAGTTTTTTCATAGAAAAGCTTTGATATCATTAGTTATTTAATGGAAAATCTTCGATATCGTAAGTTTTCTAATGGCAATACTTTGATATCGTAAGTTTTGTAAAAGAAAAACTGCGATATCGTAAGTGTTTTGATATAAAAACTTCTGTAGCGTAAGTTTTTCTTAACTTACTAAAACTTTGATATCATATGATTTTTAATATAAAAACTTCGATATCTTAAGATTTTTAATAAAAAAATTTAATTAAATTTTTTAAATAAAAACTTCGATATCTTAAGTTTTCGATGAATTAGATATCGCTAAACTTAGATATAATCGTTTTTCGATTTTGAAAAATTTCATATTTTTCATTAAGAAAAATTTCATATTTTTCTTTAAGAAAAATTTCATATTTTTCTTTAAGAAAAATTTCATATTTTTCTTTAAGAAAAATTTCATATTTTTCTTTAAGAAAAATTTCATATTTTTCTTTAAGAAAAATTTCATATTTTTCTTTAAGAAAAATTTCATATTTTTCTTTAAGAAAAATTTCATATTTTTCTTTAAGAAAAATTTCATATTTTTCTTTAAGAAAAATTTCATATTTTTCTTTAAGAAAAATTTCATATTTTTCTTTAAGAAAAATTTCATATTTTTCTTTAAGAAAAATTTCATATTTTTCTTTAAGAAAAATTTCATATTTTTCTTTAAGAAAAATTTCATATTTTTCTTTAAGAAAAATTTCATATTTTTCTTTAAGAAAAATTTCATATTTTTCTTTAAGAAAAATTTCATATTTTTCTTTAAGAAAAATTTCATATTTTTCTTTAAGCAAAAGCGACCAATCTATCTCTATTAATGCTAAATCTTCCAATATTTTCCATATAATTTTTCTTTGTTTATTATTGTCTATTGCTCATTTTCTTGATTTCCCTCATTTTCTCTTGCCCTTCAAAACTATTTATGATAAAAAGGCTTTTAAATGGATATTTTAATGGCAATTACATCTAAACTTTTGTAGTTATTTGTTGATGTTGGCTGTTTTCTTTAAGTCTTCTTTAAGCCCCAAGAAACAAAAGGGCAAAGTCCTACAAATTGTAGACAAGCTTAAATCTAAAATGTTATAAGAAAAATGGAAAAATGGAAGAAATAATATAAAATAAGCCATAAAATGTCTTGAGGAAAGTATAAGTGAAAGCAATTATATTTTATAACAATTCTTATTGAAAAACTGGAGGGGGAAACATTTAATTACATACACATACATATGTAAATACAACTGAGAATTAATGTAAATTCACATACATACACATACGTACACAATGGATTATATAAATGTTTTTATATGGGTAATCTTGTGGTTGTTAAATGCATACAAGGGAAAATGAAAGAACATTTTTAAAGAAATTGTAATTGCAAAATATAAGATATTAAATTTTTTATAAGAAAAAATGTAATATCGTAAATTTTTTTAAAGAAAAATTTTGATATCGTACATTTTTCTATAGAAAAATTTTAATATCGTAAATTTTTTATAGAAAAATTTTAATATCGTAAATTTTTTTATAGAAGAATTTTAATATCGTAAATTTTTACATAGAAAAATTTTAATATCGTTAATTTTTCTATAGAAAAAATTTCATATCGTAAATTTTTCTATAGAAAAAATTTGGTATCGTAAATTTTTCTATAGAAAAAATTTAATATCGTAAATTTTCCTATAGAAAAAATTTAATATCGTAAATTTTTCTATAGAAAAAATTTAATATCGAACATTTTTCTATACAAAAAATTTAATATCGTAAATTTTTCTATAGAAAAAATTTAATATCGTAAATTTTTCTATAGACAAAATTTAATATCGTAAATTTTTCTATAGACAAAATTTAATATCGTAAATTTTTCTATAGATAAAATTTAATATCGTAAATTTTTCTATAGACAAAATTTAATGTCGTAAATTTTTCTATAGACAAAATTTAATATCGTTAATTTTTCTATAGAAGAATTTTAGTATCGTAAATTTTTCTATAGAAGAATTTTAATATCGTAAATTTTTTTATGTAAAAAATTTTAATATCGTATATTTTTCCATAGAAAAAAAGAAAAAGTTTTTAAAATTTTAATTTCGTATCGTTATCGTTAAGTTTTCTATAGAAAAAATTTAATATCGTAAATTTTTCTATAGAAGAATTTTAATATAGAAGAATTTTAATATCGTAAATTTTTTTATAAAAAATTTGACTATCTTAAATTTTTCTATAGAAAAATTTTACTATCTTAAGTTTTTCTATAGAAAAATTTCAATATCGTAAATTTTTTCTATAGAAGAATTTCAATATCGTAAATGTTTTCATAAAAAAAATTTTAATATCGTAAATGTTGCCATAAAAAAATTTTAATATCGTTAATTTTTATATAGAAAAAATTTTTTAACGTAAATTTTTCTATAGAAAAATTTAATATTGCAAATTTTTCTATAGAAAAATTTTAATATCATCAATTTTTCTATAGAAGAATTTCAGTATCGTAAGTTTTTCTATAGAAAAATTTTAATATCGTTAATTTTTCTATAGAAGAGTTTTAATATCGTAAATTTTTTCATAAAAAATTTTACTATGTTCAATTTTTCTATAGAAAAATTTTAATATCGTAAATATTTCCTATAGAGCAATTTTAATATCGTAAATGTTTCCATAGAAAAATTTTAATATCGTTAATATTTCTATAGAAAAAATTTAATATCGTAAATTTTTCTATAAAAAAAATTTAATATCGCAAATGTTTCTTTAGAAAAATTTTAATATCGTAAATTTTTCTATAGAAGAATTTTAATATCATAAATTTTTTCATAGAAAAATTTTAATATCATAAATTTTTCCAAAGAAAAGTTTTAATATCGTTAATTTTTCTATTGAAGAATTTCAATATCGTAAATATTTCCATAGACAATTTTAATATCACAAATTTTTTTATAGAAAAAATCTAATATCGTAAATTTTTCTACAGAAAAATTTTATTATCGCAAATTTTTCTATAAAAAAATTTTAATATCGTAAATATTTTCTATAGAAGAATTTTAATATCGTAAATGTTTCCATAGATTATTTTAATATCGTTAAATTTTCTATAGAAAACATTTGATATCATAAATTTTTCTATAGAAGAATTTTAGAATCGTAAATTTTTCTTTAGAAGAATTTTAATATCGTAAATTTTTCTACGAGTATAGAAAAAATTTGGTATCGTAAATTTTACAATAGAAAAGTTTTAATATCGTAAGTTTTTCTATAGAAAAGTTTTAATATCGTATATTTTTCTATAGAAAAATTTTAATATCGTAAACTTTTCTATAGAAAAATTTTAATATCGTAAATTTTTCTATAGAAAAAAATTAATATGGTAAAATTTCTATAGACAAAATTTAATATCGTAAATTTTTCTTCAGAAAAATTTTAGTATCGTAAATTTTTCTATAAAAAAAATTTGGCATTGTAAATTTTTCTATAGAATAAATTTTAATATCGTAAATTTTTCTATAGAAAAAATTTAATATCGTAAATTTTTTTATAGAAAAAATTTAATATGGAAAATTTTTCTATAGAAAAAATTTAATATGGAAAATTTTTCTATAGAAAAAATTTAATATCGAAAATTTTTCTACAGAAAAAATTTAATATCGTAAATTTTTCTATAGAAAAAATTTAATATCGTAAATTTTTCTATAGAAAAATTGTAATATCGTAAACTTTTCTATGGACAAAATTTAATATTGTAAATTTTCTAATGAAATATTTTAATATCATTAATTTTTCTATAGAAATATTTTAATATTGTAAATTTTTCGATAGAAAAAATTTAATATCATAAATTTTTCTATGAAAAAAGTTTAATCTCGTAAATTTTTAAATAGAAAAATTTTAGATAATAATTTTCTAAAGAAAAATTTTAATATCGTTAATTTTTCTATAGAAAAATTTAATATCGTAAATTTTCTATAGAAAAAATTCGATATTGTAAATTTTTCTAAAAAAAAATTTTAATATCCAAAAAGACTTTAAAAATTTTCATTATTAATATTTTTTCCTTTCAGCTCAAAAAATAAAACTTTTCTTATTTCATTTGAAAACTTAACTTTAACCAGGTTCTTATAACATAAAATATTTGTTAGCCAAAGCCTTTTGGCATTTTTTGTATGTCAGTCTGTCTGTCGCTGTTGAATGACAGGAGTAAAAAGGTAGCAAAATACTAGAGAAAGTTGACTATGTACCTTATGCTTTGACTTTTGTTTGTTTTATTTTCATTTCGTAGTCATGACTTTCGAGTATCTTTTGTCTTTTCTTTTTCATTATCTTGTTCATTTGACTTGTGTTATGTTATGACATCGTAATATAATGTTCATATTTATATCTAGCAAATGCTTTTTTTTCAATTTGTATTCTTTGAAGTCACGAAAATATGTATGTAATAGGTTTATTTAAGGTAACTAAAGGAGTAAAATTTGTTAAAGCTGGTATCATGATGCCAAAGTATAATTTTAGTGTTCGTATGTAATCAGAGCTCTAGTGGTTTCGCTTTTGTAGACACTCTCGAGAGGTTTAGACACTTTGTGACATTTTTTTTAAATAAACAAAATTTGTTAAATCTTAATTTTAATAGAAAAATCTTCAAAAAATTTTACTTAAAGGTTATAAAAACTATCAAATTTCTCAACCGATATTATTACATTTTGTTGACAAAATGATTCTGATGAATTGATTCTTTTAAGTGACTTAGTTATCTTCTCTAAAGCAGCAAACAATATAAATTTAATTGTTTATTAAAAGAGGCTTAAGGTCTTGGTGGTCTCTACTGTTTTATTATGCTATTATTATTTTGGTTGGCTTGGCTATTCTAGTTTATAAACATTAGACCAGCTCGACAAAAATATCAATTTTGATGCATTTAAAAAGAAATTTTCATATAAAAATTTTTATTGGACTTTTTTATCAGAAAAACTTTACTACAATTTTTCTTTAAGAAAAATTTCACCAAAATTTGTCTATAAGAAAAATTCCATAAAAATTTTCTTATATAGAAAAAATTTTATAAAATTTTTTCTTATATCATACAAAATTTTCTATATAAGAAAAACTTCATCAAATTTTTGTTTTTGTATATGAAAGACTTCATGGAAATTGTTCTATATAAGAATAATTTCATAAAAATATTTGTCTTTGAGAAAACACATAAACATTTTTGTATTTAAGAAAACTTTCGAAACAAATTTTTCTGTAGAAGAAAAATTTCCTAAAATTTTTTTGTAATAGGAAAATTTTCTTTAAATTTTTCTGTATAAAAACAATTTCTTAAAAATTTTTCTATATAAAAAACTTCATACAAATTTTTCAATAAGAAAAAAATTTTCTTTAAGAAAATTTTATCAAAAATTTTATATAAAAATTTTTAATGTTTTTTTTTATGAGAAAAATTTTGTAAAAATTTTTCCATATAAAAAAAATTTTCTTAAAATTTTTCCATATAATAAAAATTTTCTTAAAATTTTTCTATAAAAAATTGTTATACAAATTTTTCTACAAAAAAAAATGATATAAAAATGTTTGTGTAAGAAAATTGAAAAAAAGTTGTCATATAAGAACAATTTTTATGAAATTTTTCGAATGTTTTTCTGTAAGAAAAATATCCTAAAAATGTCTATATAAGAAAATTTCATTAAAATTTTTCTGTAAGAAAAATTTTATCAAAATATTTCTATTAGAAAAATTTCAAAAAAAATTTTCTGTTTAAGAAAAATTTCCTTAAAATTTTAATGTATCCGAAAAATTTCCTAATTTTTTTTATGAAAAATTTTATAAAAATATTTCTATAACAAAAATTTCATAAAATTTTTTTGAAAAGAAAAATTTCCTAAAAATTTTTTCATAAGAACACATTTCTAAAAAAATTCATTAAAATTTTTCTATAAGTTAACTTTCATTAAAAATTTTTTTTATAGGAAAAATTTTTCTATAAAAAAAAATTTCGTAAAAATGTTTCTACAAGAAAAATTTTATTAAAATTTACCTACAAGAAAAATTTCCAAAAAAAGCTTTCGTTAAGATAAAATGTCAATAAAATTTTTCCATAAGAAAAATTTCATTAAAAATTTTCTATAAGAAAAATTTCATAAAATTTTTTCTAATAGAAAAATTTCTTGAAAATATTTTTGAAAGAAAAATTTCATGAAAATGTTTCTATGAAAAAAATTTCATCAAAATTTTTCCATAAGAAAAAATTTCATGAAAATGTTTCTATAAGAAAAATTGAATACAAATTTTTCTATAAAAAAATGTTTCTATAAGAATAATTGCGTCAATATTTTTCTATAAGAACAATTTCATCAAAATTTATCTTTAAGAAAAATTTTATAAAAATTTTGCTAAATTAAAAAAGAATTTTTTTTTATAAAAAAATTTCATAAAAATGTTTTTACAAGAAAAATTTAATTAAAATTTGTCGTCAAGAAAAATTTCCAAAAAATCTTTTGTTAAGAAAAAATTTCATTAAAATTTTTCTATAAGAAAAATTTCATAAAATTTTTTCTAATAGAAAAATTTCTTGAAAATATTTTTGAAAGAAAAATTTCATGAAAATGTTTCTATGAAAAAAATTTCATCAAAATTTTTCCATAAGAAAAAATTTCATGAAAATGTTTCTATAAGAAAAATTGAATACAAATTTTTCTATAAAAAAATGTTTCTATAAGAATAATTGCGTCAATATTTTTCTATAAGAACAATTTCATCAAAATTTATCTTTAAGAAAAATTTTATAAAAATTTTGCTAAATTAAAAAAGAATTTTTTTTTATAAAAAAATTTCATAAAAATGTTTTTACAAGAAAAATTTAATTAAAATTTGTCGTCAAGAAAAATTTCCAAAAAATCTTTTGTTAAGAAAAAATTTCATTAAAATTTTTCTATAAGAAAAATTTCATAAAAATTTTTCTATAAGAAAAATTTCATAAACATTTTTCTTAAGAAAACTTTTATCAAAATTATTCTTAAAGAAAAATTTGATCAAATTCTATAAGAAAAATTTCATAAGAAATTTAAGAAAATTTAAAAAAAAAATCTACATTATTTAGAATAATCTCAAGAAACATTTTCTGTGTAAGAAAAATTTCATAAAAATTTTTCTATATTAGAAATTTTCGTAAATTTCCTCTAAAATGTTTCTGTAGCAGAAAAATTTTCTACAATTTTTTTCTGTATAAAAAAAATTTCATAAAAATATTTTGGTATAAGAAAATTTTCCTTAACATTTTTCTATATACAAAAATGTTCATAAAAACGTGTTTCTATAAGAAAAATTTTATCAACATTTTTTATAAAAAAAATCAAAATTTTTCTATAAGAAAAATTTCCTAAAAATTGTTCTGTAAGAAAAATTTCCTACAAATTTTTCTATAAGAAAAATTTCATCAAAAGTTTCCTATAAGAAAAAATTTAAAAATCTTTGTATAAAAAAAATTTCTTCAAAATTTCGTAAACATTTTTCTACAAAAATTTCATAAAAATGTTTCTATAAGAACAATTTCGTAAAAATGTTTCTATAAGAAAAGTTTCCTTAAAGATTTTCTATAAGAAAAATTCCCTAAAAGTATTTCTATAAGAAAATTTTTATAAAAATTTTTTATAAGAAAAATTCCCTAAAAAATTTCTTTATAAGAAAATTTACCTATAGAAAATTTTTCCATAAGCAAAAATTTTTTTGTAAAAAAAATTCCTAAAGAATAATTTCATCAACAATTTTAGATAAAAAAGGTTTTCTTAAAATTTCATAAAATATTTTCTATAAGAAAAATTTGAAAAAAAATTTGTCTGTATAAGAAAAATTTCATAAACATTTTTCTGTATAAGAAAAATTTCTTCAAAGTTTTTCTATATAAGAAAAATTTTATCAAAGTTTTTCTGTATACTAAAAATGCTTAAGAATATAAAAAGCAAATATATCGGGCAGACTTTGCTCGAAAAAATAAAAGGCAAAAATAATTGCTATTTTTGGTCAAAAAAATAAAAGGCAAGATATATCTGTTACACAATAAAATTCACAAAATTCAACTTTTTGGTTTAAATTTATGAATTAAAAAAATATAAAATTATTTTGATTTTGCTCTAAAACCGTAAAACACAAAATTATGTTTGCACTTCTTATGTTTGGTCAAAAAAATAAAAGGCAAAAAAAAAACTATTACACTAGATCACAAAATTTTTGTTTGCGTTTTTTTTTTTTGGTGATTTTTTATAAATAAAAAAAAGTCAAATTTTTCTGAATTTGTAATGTGAATAACTCCAAAACAGTTAATCACATAAAAAACTGATGTTCACACGTCTTTAGATCTATTTTGTTCTTAATCTATTTATGTATTTTATAATAAAATTGGACAAAGCCTTTGGAATATATAGTAAACTTAGTAGGACAACCTCCAAATTTTAGAAAAATCTTAAAAGAAACGTTAAAGAACTAAAAACTTTTGTACTTAGGGGACAATAACACAATTACTTGATGTTAATTTTGTTAGTTAACCTGTGTTATTATATAATTCCTATTTAGTCCGAAAGTCATTTTACTACTTTTGTAAAACAAGTTCCAAATCAACAGTTTTACGATTCTGTAAACCCATTGGAAAAGTTGTATAGCATATCTTTCTGCATTCTTAATATCGGGTGTTTTTTATTGAGGTATAGAACTTTAAGTTGGCATCACTTTTTTAACTGGCGGCCATTTTGTCAGCTGTCAAGTGATTAATATTTAGTTTGGTTTGCCATTTCATCATGAACAGGTTCACAAAAGAACAACGCTTGCAAATCGTGCAAATTTATTTCGAAAATAATGGTTCAGTTCGCCAAGTTTACCGCAAGCTCCGTCCATTTTATGGTCGACATAATCGTCCATCAGAGCAATTAATTCGGTTAACCATGAATCGTTTTCGCACTACGTTTACTCTATGTGATAATACGCATCCGCAGCGACGTCGAACAGTGCGCACCGAAGAAACAATTGCCGCTGTAGAGCAAAGTGTTGAAGAGGACCCGAATGAATCGATTCGCCACCGTGCACAGCAATTGGAGCTTTGTCCATCAACTTTATGGAAGATTTTGCGCAAAGATCTTGGCTTGCGACCTTACAAGATCCAGCTTGTGCAAGAATTAAAGCCGCGAGACCATGCAATGCGTCGTGATTTTGGTGTATGGGCCGAAAATGAGATTGATCTCGATGCTGATTTTCATCGCAAAATTTTGTTCAGTGATGAGGCTCATTTTTGGTTGAATGGCTACGTCAACAAGCAAAATTGCCGCATTTGGAGTGAAGAGAATCCACATGAGACCCTTGAGACGTCATTACATCCACAAAAACTGACTGTTTGGTGTGCTCTATGGGCTGGTGGAGTCATTGGGCCATACTTCTTCCGAAATAATGCTGGAGAGTCAGTTACCATAAATGGAGACCGGTATAGAGTCATGATAACCGACTATTTTGTTCCCCAATTGGATGGCATGAATGTGGATGAGTTGTGGTTCCAACAAGACGGCGCTACATGCCACACAGCGCACGTCACAATTGATTTATTGAAGGAAACATTCGATGAGCGCATAATTTCGCGGAATGGACCTGTCAATTGGCCACCAAGATCGTGCGATTTGACACCACTGGATTATTTTCTTTGGGGATATGTGAAGTCGCTCGTCTACGCCAACAAACCAGAAACGTTAGGGGACTTGGAAGCCAACATTCGTGGCGTTATTGCCAACTTACGGCCCCATATGCTCGAAAAAGTAGTTGAAAATTGGACCTGTAGAATTGGCTTTATTCGAGCCAGCCGCGGCGGCCACATGCCCGAAATCATATTTAAACATTAATGGCATAAAATTATCCTTCCAATAAAGCCAAATTGATGGACATTAAAACGATTTTCTTGTGTTTTATTTCAATTCGAAGTTCTATACCTCTAAAAAAAACACCCAATACATATCATTTTGTTTAATAAAACACCAAACTTTTTTGTTTGCTATACTTTTAAAACTACCCCACTGTGGGAATTACCCTGGTTGCCAGAGCTATAAACAAATCAAATCAAAGTTACATGAAAAATAAAAACTAAATTAAAAAACTTAAAAGTAAATAAACAAATGAAAAAAATTAAAAAAAAAACTTAAAATAAAACATTTAACTAAAAAACTAACCAACATCTTTTCTTTCATTTTAGAGTTTAGACGAACATGCTCGAACCACCATTGGCCTGTTATGATATGCTCGATACCAGCAACAAAAGCAGCAGCTCAAAAAGGGAACAGGGGCAACAATAACTAAGGGAAACTTTGATAATAAAAAATTAAACTTGTAATAAAAAAAATATATAACGAGCACAAAATAAAGAAGAAACCTGGTACCAAGTACCAAAAAAAAAAAATAATAAGAGTAAATAATAAAAAACGTAACATAAAAAAAACCCTTAAGCACTAAAATAAAAATACGAAATTTTAAGCAGAGCATCACTAACCGACTGCACGGGCAAAAAGTCTCTTTGCTAAGGGTAACCATCAAAAGCGTTACTGGTTTTTCCTTTCCAAGAGTGGCTGTTGTTAAAATTTAAATAGAGCGTATAAGTAGACATAAACCTCCAACTAAAATTTATGTTCTTAACCGTTTTTATACATATTTTATAAAACAAAACAAAAAAAACCTAAAGACACTTTCGACCAAGCCAATATAAAGGTTTTTCTTCCTTCTTCCCCCCGCCCTCTTTGCACCATCACTGGGTATATGTATGAGAAGACATAGTAGTAGCCCAAGGATAAGCCGACAACAACGTTGGATTTTTGTAAAGCGTCGAACGCAAGGTAAGTGAAATATTGCTACTTTTACGACTACATACTTCTAGCTACTACTTTTACTACTACTTTGACGAGTACTCGTCAAGTCCTTATATGTGAATGTATATAAGAAAAAGTGCAATTAATTTACTTTTTTTTGCTTTCGTTATTTATTTTAAGTATTTGTTGTTATTTTCTTAAGGTATTTTGTGTTTGTACTTTTGTTGAGCTGTTTGGTATTACACCTTTCAGTTGTTGAATAAAATATGTATGTAGTGTACAAAATCTTATAGTTGTTAATTTAATAAGAGCACAGTGGTACGAAGGTATACATTTTATGTCTAAATATATATGTATGAATATAAGATTCGAGTGTTCCCGTGATCTACTGGGTAGTGCTCTAGACTGAATGTGTAAGTGTCGTAGGTTTAAGAACCACCAGGGCATCTGTTAACGATCTTTTGGATTAAGTTTTAGATGAATTTTGTCTGCTGAATCCGAAAATGATCTTATTTTTAAACCCTTCACAGCCATAGGTGGAAGGGGTATTAAAAGTCTGTGCTGACGTATGTTAAGCTAGGGTGACAGAACAATTTTTTTTCTTTGATTTCAAATGTTTTTCTATGGAATATTGTGACACTAGACCTAAAAGTTTAGATCTGAAAATTTAAGCCAAATCGGACAACGTTCTATGGGCCCGCATCGGGTCCAAAGTTCAAGAGACCATTTGTATGGGGAAAAATGGATTATTTTTTGGTTTTTGTGAAATTTGGACGAAAAATAAATAATTTTTACAAGAAAAAATGATAGAATATTAAAGAGAACTAATACAGCTTTATTTCACATCATGAAAGACGAAAATCCATGGAGTGGTTTAAAAGTTATTGCAGTTTTCCCCCGAAATTTATTGTTTTTTTGTTTTTGTGAAATTTGGACCAAAACTAAATAATTTTTACAAGAAAAAATAATAGAATATTAAAGAGAACTAATCCAGCTTTATTTCACGTCATAAAAGACGAAAATCCATGGAGTGATTTAAAAGTTATTGCAGTTTTCCCCCGAAAATTCATATCTTTGAAAACGCGCCTAAGGATATGCACCAAAAATTGTATGTTGTAAGTAAAGAAATTCCAAAGTTAGACATGATTTATCATTTAATGGCTTGTAAATAGTTCAGTTTTGTTTAAATATAATCAAATTTACTTTGTTTTTTTCATGTTTTCATATGGTACATTTTTCTCAGGTCGGTTTCAAAAATCATTTTTTAATTTTTTGAAAATTTTGTTCAACAAATATTACAAATTTAGAATTTGCTTTCAAGTGTGTTAAAACAGATAAAATGGGAGAATAAAACCCAAAAAAATTTGGTCGATATCTTGAACGGTTTCGCCGTATCTGCGATTTAAAATTGAAGAATTTCGCGAAAATGTAAATTTTTGGGCCAAATTAGAGTAAATGCTCGGTAAATTTTACTTGTATTCAATTTTAACAAAAAAGATAATTAATATTATTGCTTCGTTTATGGAAAACTTATGCTTAAGGGTTTTTTTTTTAAATATTGGACGAGATTAACCCTTTCTTCACCGCGGTCAAATGTCAAAATTTGGATTTTCTGAAAATTTTCATAGCGAGATTGCGGAATATTAAATAATAGTTAGCGAATTTAAAAAAAAGTTTATTTATTTATTTTTTGTCTAAATTTTGCAAAAACAAAAAAAAAATAACCCATTTTCCCCAATACAAATGTGCTCTTAAGCTTTGGAACCGGTGCGCGCCCATAGAACATTGTCCGATTTGGCTCAAATTTTTAGATCTAAACTTTTAGACCATGTGTCACAATATTCCACAAAAAAAGTTATAAAATTCGAAAAATAATTTTCCTTCATACAAGAAATTGTCACCTTAATGTAACGCATAGAAATATTTGCCTTAGACCCACATTAAAGTATACCAATAGAGTTACAATCACGAGTCTGAGTCGACTTAACAATGTCAGTCCGTCCGACCGTCCTGGACCCCATGTAAACTTTGTATTCAAAGTACATGTCGTAATTCTAAAGATAATTAAATGAAAGTTAACACAGATATTTTTTTAATAGTGGGACCATGGCTATTGAAATTCGTTAAAAACGGTCCATTATTTATGGCACCTCCTATAGGTCCCACATCCCGGAATTGATATTTTGGCCACAAATATCAATATTTTTTATGAAATTTTAAACAGATACTGCTTATATAAACCAAAATCACTGGACCAAATTTCGTTGAAATCAGTCCACATTTTACCATAGCTCCCATACAAATTTTCTGCCAAAACGCATTAAATGAGACAAAATTACTAAAAAGCTCGTTAGTCTGAAGATAATGAAAATTTGAGGTTTTTTTTGCATACATCATGGTCGGGCTTGACCGACTATAGCCCTTTCTTACTTGTTTTTTTCAGGGACCGTAACTGTTATAACTTTTATCGTAAAAGTCAGAAAAAAAAGTTATTTTTTGACTTTTATTTTTTCGATAAAAAATAACAGTTATTTTTTACTTTTATTTTTTCAAGCAAAAATAAATGTTATTTTTTAACTTTTATTTTTCGAGCAAAAATAACTTTTATTTCTGCTCGAAAAAATAAAAGTCTAAAAATAACTTTTATTTTTGCTCGAAAAATAAAAGTCAAAAAATAACTTTTATTGTTGCTCGAAAAAATAAAAGTCAAAAAATAACTTTTATTCATGATCGAAATAATAAGAGTCAAAAATAACTATTATTTTTGCTCAAAAAAATAAAAATCAAAAAATAACTGTTATTTTTTTCTAAAAAATAAAAATCAGATATTTAAAAATCATCGCATTTTATGAACATTTCCAAGACTATCAAACGGTATACTTCGACATTTCCTTGCGGTTGCTTTTTTTAATCAAAAATTCAAAAATAACAGCCATTTTCGGTCCCTGTTTTTTTTTATATATTCAATGAATTCAAACTTTCACCCTTCGTGTTTAGGTTTTCTTAAATGGCCAATATTTACAACTTGTTAGGTTCAAAAGCCGATCATATTTAAGAAATCCATGCGCTTCGATCTTGTGCACATATACTCAAATTTCGCTGGCCATTTCCCCTACTTGGTCTTTCCATCGAAGTATGTATGCTAATTTTATCTTTCTCATAGTAATTGAGTTTTTCAGGAGTGGGTACATGTCCGACATTCGAAACCATATTTTTAGAATCTCGAAATGGTAAATAAATTATAAAGCTACCATGCGCTCGTTGCTGCGGCACCAACTAAAATAAATTTGAAGGAATGACATTAGAAACCTCCATCGAATCATTCGCAACAACTTTGCCTTTGTCGACTCATGCGCAAGAATTTTGCTAAATGCCATAGCATGATCAAACGCACAGTCCTTAGTCAATCGTCTATTAAACAACCCAGCAAAACTTTGGTAATGGCAAGTACTCTGATAACTGGTTACCTTGTAACGACTACAACATACCATCCGAATAAATAATAAGTTATTACATAAGTACTTATTTGTAATTAAGATGGTAATTTAAACTGAATGGCCCCGGTTCAAATCCCACCAAGGGCAACAATTTTTTTCAGTTTTTTTTTTTATTAAAAGAGTCTTTTTAAATGATTTTTGAATTTTAAGAACTTAAATATTATCTTCTGTAAAAAAAATTTGTAAAACTAACTTACGTTAATGAAAAAATACCATCATGAGTCAATTTTGATTATGTAGGGGATGTTGAATACCAAACACGATTCTAATTGGTCTTAACTTGGTAAGCCCAACTTATCTGGGTCATCCTTCATCTCAACTGTGGGCACACACCTCCTCATGGTATCACCCGGGGAGCTAGTTTAACACCCATTAATATTGTGAGTTAACATGTTCCGAGAGTTGTCCCATAAGATCGATAAAAATGTGTTAGGATTACGGGCTAGTAACCCTCTATTGAAAAAAATATACAATGAAGAGGATAAAATTAGAATTGAAATGTCCCACTACCTAATATTAGAGGAGGATGTCCGAAACTTCGATAGAAAGACCAAGTAGAGGAACATTTTTCAAAGCTTGGCCTATAAAATTGGAGAATATTCGCACAAGATCGAAATCCATGGAATTCTAAAATATGCTCGGACTTTGACATTAACAGGTTGTAACATTTAAGTAAGTAAGAGTCAATCTTATGTAAAAACTTATACAAAAAAGAAGATTTAAATTATTTAAGTTTTAAAATAATTTTAAAAAAGTTTTAAAATAATTACAAAAAATCGTATAAATTTATTTTTCCAAAAATTACAACAAAGCAAAAAAAAGCAGGGAAAAACAGAGTTATTTTCACATGATTTGGGATCTAAAAATAAAAATTGTTTATATTAATTATAAGCTGCTAAGTTTTCAAGATATGAAGTAGCTCAGTGGAAGAGTCTCTGCCTAGCAGTCGGAGGGTCTGGGTTCGAGCCCCTATGTGATCATAAAAAAAATTTTGTACTTCGTTTAAAAATATGTGTTTTTAATAAAACAACAACAAAAAAGTTGTGGCTGTTGTTGTTGTTGCTTTCAAATTGTTACCCAGGTCATTACTTTTCTGCAATTGGTAAGTACTTGCCTCCAATGACATCCCCATGTTAATGTAATGACTTAAACAGCGAATGAGTAAGTAGTTCGTGTTCATTAGTTTAACTGTTTAAATCATTATTTGGTAATGAAAAGTTTTACTGGGAATATCATAGCATGATCAAACGCACAGTTTACGATTTATTTAACTTTAAACAATTTTCAGTTGCGCCACCTATCGGAAATTGTTCATACCAACTATGTAATGTTTGTCGGCTCATGCGGCTCAACAACTTTGCTAAATATCATAGCATGATTAAATGCGTAGTTCACGATTAAATTTATTTAAGGTAATTTTCAGTGGCACCACCTGTCATTCCAACTTAGAAGCCTTTGGCAACTCATGCGCAAGAACTTTGCTAAAGCTCATAGCATGATCAAATGCACAATTTACGATTTATTTACAGTTAATACATTTTCAGTGGTGCCACCTGTCGGAACTTGGTCATACCAACCCAGTAATGTTTGTCGGCTCATGCGCAATAACTTTTCTTAACACCATAACATGATCAGAAGCATATTTTACTATTCTATAATGGACATACAGACAGACAAACATTTATTTTGTAATGCAAGAAAGAAGAAGACTAGCTACTTGGACCAGGCGCTGTCCGGGTTAATAATAAAAGATTTTTACCTATTGCTGTGTTAGTGCGAATGGAATTGACATCAATATTTTTGGGAGCAAGTAATGAACGTTCACATGACCTATTTTATATAGCTATTTTATATATTAGGAAAGACACAATTAGTAAGCTTTTCAGTAGATTGTGTTATCTTACAAAAATCTGGCCAAATACAATGCACTTCGTGGTTAGATCAATTGTAATTTTTCTATTGCCTAAATCCATCAGTTCCATTAAATCACGAGATTGATGTATCGCCAAACAATCAAAAAACTATCGTAAAACAATCATCAAATAATCATTAAATCCATTATCAAACAATCGAAAGACAACCGTCAAGAAATTATCGAACAATCATTAAAGATAAGCAAACAGTCATCAGTCAATCATCAAATAACTATCAAACAATTGCCAAACAATTATCACATAATTGTCAAACAATCGCCAGTCAATCTTCAAACAATTACCGAACAATCATTAAAAATCATTAAACTGTCTTTAGTCAATCGTCTATCAAACCACTATCAAACAATTACCGAACAATCACTAAAAATCATTAAACAGTCTTTAGACAATCGTCTATCAAACCACTATCAAACAATCGTCAAACAACCTTCAAACAATCGTCAAATTCGTGCAGTCGTTTTCCGATTTTAGATATATTAAAAAGAAGTGGGCGTGGTCATTTTTTCTTTCGTAAAAACCATAAATTATATTACTTAGAATATTAAAACAAATACTCGTATCCGTGTAGACATTTTTAAATTTTAAAATTAACCCAAAAAGTGTGCGTATAAGTGGGTATGGTCGTACATATGACAAATTTACTTAAAAAAGCCTGGTCAGATCTCTGTGTGCGACGAAGGGTTAACATTTTTCATTTGTTATAAAATTGGGAATTTTTGAATAGTTTGTCATATCTTAAAAGAGGGATGGCCAAAATTGCAATTGTAATTTTTTTCGGTACATTTTAATACAGTTTAGTAGCGGGGTACTGCCACAACTTGGTAAAAAATTTAAATTCTTTCTTTGATATTTTAATCAGAGTAAAATCTGTCTTAAATCGTACTACAAATTGACGCCCTTTTTTTCATTTAAACGCCCTTTAACGAAGTTAACAGGTTTAAAGTTTTTGCTTAATAAAATTTTATTTTATATAAAAAATTTTGATTTTATATAAAAAAATTTTTGAGATCAAAAATTTTGTGATCAAATTGACGTTCTTTTCCGTTTAACAAAGTTGTAGAGCTTTTAAGCTATTTTTACATTCTGAAGTTTGAATCAAAAATTTGTCATTTTCAGTAGTAATACCCTACTATGAAAAAAAAATTAAAAAAAATTTCGTAAAATTATTCGACAGTTACTACTCAAATTGTTCAAAATCGGTTAATTATTTTGGATACCTCCCATAAGTCTTACCGAAATCTCAATTCTCTCCGGAATTGAAATTTTAACCACAAGTGCCAGTTTTTTTTATGAAATTTTGAAGAAACATAACTTAGTTATAAATAAAAATCATCACTGAATCAATTTTGTTGAAATCGGCTAATTTTTGACCAAAGCTCCCATACATGATCTTCTGACAAAAGCCACTTTAATGCATTAAAATTTACAAAAATGATCTTCAATCTGAAAATAATGACAATTTTATATTTATTTGTTGTATATATAACTTTTGAGAAAATCGGTCCACAATATATAACCCAATGACCAAAATCTCATATATACAAAAATTATGTATTTTCACACATTATTGTTAACACTTTTCTAGTAATAACAAGTAAGAAAGCGCTATAGTCGGTCAAGCCCGACCATACGATACCCTTCACCACAAAGGTCAAAGGTGTTATTTTTCCTGTATAAAGACAAATATTTGCTAAATTTTGCCATCATACAAACATTTTCTCAAAATTTGGTACAGTGATTTTAGTTGACATAAGCAGTATTTGATTTAAATTTCATGAAAAAATATTGATATTTGTGGCCATTATGTCAATTTCGGGAAGTGGGACCTATGGGAGGTACCATAAATAATGGACCGATTTTGACTAATTTCAATAGCCATGGTCCCATTATCAAAAAAAAATGATCTGTACCAAATTTCATCAAATTATCTTGCGACCTGTAGTTTGATTACAAGGTTTACATGGGGGTCCAGTAGAGCGGTTCGCCTTCCATACAAAAAAAAAGTTATGTCAGTCACCCCCTAGGATTAAAGATAATGTTAAAACAATTCCAAAAAATATTTTTTTATTTTTTTACCACGCCTACAAATACCGCCCTTTTACTATTTTGTTCACTGTGTCGTCATTTTAAGTCCGATCATAACATTTTATATATCGCTGTTCGCAGCTCTGCAAGGGCTACATTTCTCTCTTTGATAGTTTTTTACTATCACGTCAATTTACATTCATAACTTTTAAAAACTATATTTTTACTTGATTTGATTAGGGTGGGTACGACTCGAATTTTAAAAAGTTATGACTATAAATTGACGAGGTTGTAAAAAACCATCAAAGAGAGAAATGTAGCCTTGACAGAGCTCTGAAAATCGATGTATAATATATTATGATTGGACTAAAGATGGCGACACAGTTAACAAAATACAAAAATAAATAAATTTTTTTTGAATTATTTTTACATTATCTTTAATCCTAGGGGGTGACTGACTCAATTTTTTTTTGAACCACTCTAGGGTCCGGCCAGCCAGCCAGCCGTCCAGCCAGCCAGCCAAACGGACGGACTGACGGACGGACGGACATCGCTAAATCGACTCAGAAAGTGATTCTAAGCCTATTGGTATACTAAAAGGTGGGTCTAAGACAAATATTTCTATGCGTTACATACATCAGCACAAACTTATAATACCCTTTCCACCTATGGTGGTGAAGGGTATTCATGGGTTTTAAGGAAAAAAGTTTTTTTTTATTCAGAATACTTTCCAAAAAAATTGTAGGTTTTTCCATTTTCGATTTATTTAGAATTAAAAAAAAATGTATTTTTTACACCATGTTTTACTTTGATAGTAGTCTTTTCTATATAATTCTCTTCTTATTCCACTGTGCGCTCGTCAATGCCAACGTCTTTATATTATTGACATGCTTTTCGTTTGTTATTACCCTTTTTATTTTTTGGCGACTTTATTTCTTTTTTGCCACCTTCAGTATTTTTTTTAAAACAATTGTCATAAGTCACAAAATATTTTATTTCATACAATTTAATTGAGGGTTTTCTATTATTTAAATATAAATATTCGTGAATTGTGCCACTCAGTTGGGGTTTTTAATTAAAATTTACGAAATTGCTTTCAACTCAACTGGAGAAAAAGAACATGGCGAAATGTCAAGTAGTTTTATTTTATTTTTAAGTGTAAATACGATGAAAAAAAACTAGAATGAAAAATACCCAATTATTTGGTACGAGGGCTACAATTTAGGTATTGGGAAATGACAATACTAATGTCAATAGCTAAAATTTGATAAGACCACAACAAAGTTAAACATATTTTAGCATAGCGAATATTTTGAATAAAAGAGGTATTTCTTGAATATATTTTATGCAAAGTTTGATAAAAGTATCTTACAAATTGTCGCCCTTACTTTTTTTTGTTTTAATTATAGGCTTCATATGACATATTATGGCTAAAATTGGATATTTTTACGTTATGATGTAAACACAATCACGGCATCCGGTTACACGAATACCGACTACAAAAGTCGTTGACTGCTATCGCCGCCTCGTAGTCAGCTACTTAATTATTTGTAAGACGGCAGCTATATTTGAGACTGTCGACTATCGAGTTTATAAGATGAACAAAATAAAAATTTATATTTTGATAGAAAAACTTATTATTTTTAGTAATAAGCCTCCGATATCAACGGTCTCCCTGTACCTGATAGTATGTCTAAATTAACAAATTCTTATAGAAAGATGTGTGATCTCTTATAGTTTGAGAGTTATGGGCTTCTTAAATTTCAAGAATTACACGGCATAACTTTAAAAGGTTATATATTAATATTTTTCGGTATCAAACACACTACTGAAAATACCTTTCAAATTATATATGGGGAATTCCAAGTCAAATCGGAGAGTTTGGAAAAAAATTTTTTTGATTTTGTTTATTTTTTGCTATGTTGATGCTCCTCCTCAGTAGAACATTTCAGTACCTTTTCAGATTTTTTTGGCTAATGGTTACAGAGATATCGAATTTTGAAAAAATCGCATTATGAAAAAACCATATTCAAATAAATACTCATAACTTCTTTACTATTGTTCCAAATGGAAAAATTTTTTGTATTTTTTGCTTTTTTATCAGCTATCTAATAAAAAATATAAAAAAAATTTGCACAGTGGGCTTGGATGGAATTTTCGGGATTTAATATTAAAAAAATTTTTTTTTCAATGTTTGTACTCTTCGATTTTCTTTAAATTTTTTCGTATTAAACTACGATCAATTATAAAAATTTTAAGACCGGTTTAGTAGTGGGATTCGAATATCTACTATTTTATTTTTTATTTTTTAAAATTTAAAAAAATATTTTTTTTTGAACCACTGTGCAAAAATTGTATTTATTGTATTTTTGGAGGTAAGTGCACCTATTTATTATACTTTATTCTCGATAATGCAGTTCTAAATTATCCCTGACGTATTGTACTTTTCGATTTTCTTTAAAATTTTTTGCATTAAACTACGATCAATTAAAAAATTTTAAGACCCATTCGGTAGTGGGATTCGAATAAGTACAATATTTTTTTTTATACCCACCATCAAAAAGAATGGGGGGTATATTGAGATTGTCATTCCGTTTGTAATTTCCTTAATATTGGCTCAAAAATCAAAAACGATATATATTCTGAATCCTTATGAAATTCTAAGACGATTGAGCGATGTCCGTCTGTCTGTCCGTCTGTCTGTCCGTCTGTCTGTCTGTCTGTTGAAATCACGATAACGCCTAAACGAAAGGAGCTAGCTCACTGAAACTTAGCAAAAACATTCTTCATTTATGAGAAAATTTTGCTATTGAAATTGGGCAAAATCGGTTAACATTTGACCATAGCTCCCGTATAACCTCGTCAAGACTAGTCGCTTATTTGCTAATAACTGACAAATTATAATAGCTATGATGACAAAATTTGGTATCTAGAAGTTTTCCATAAGCACTAGGCAGCATATAAAATTTCATCGAAATCGGTTCACATTTAACCATAGCTCCCATATAAAAAACATACGGAAACAGCCAAAATTCCACCTGAAATTCACTTAAATGCCAATAAATGCTAAAATGTAATAGCTTTCGCCACCAAATTTAGCACAAATAAGTCTTATGTGAATACCAGCCAGTGTGCAAAATTTTGTCACAATCGGTCACCATTTGACCATAGCTCCCATATAAAGAACTTACGGAAACACAAAAATACAAAAAGAAAAGGGGGTTTATGTCCGTCTGTCCGTTAGATAAAAGCGCGATAGCGCCTTAACTGAAAGGGCTACAGCAACAAAATTTTGCAAAAGGAAGTCTTATGTGAATGCCAGTCAGTGTGCAAAATTTTGTTACAATCGGTCACCATTTGACCATAGCTCCCATATAAAAAACTTACAGAAACCCAAAAATACAAAAAGAAAAGGAGATTTATGTCCGTCTGTCCGTCAGATAAAAGCGCGACAGCTCCTTAACTACAAAAGCTAGAGAGACAAAATTTTACAAAAGTATTTCCGATATGTAACAAAAGTTGTGTACTGAAAATGGGCGAAATCGGTTCACATTTAGTTAGAGCTCCCATATAACCCCGCCCCGGGAAACACATAAATGCTGATAAATTGAGTACAATTGTGATAGCTATGACGACTAAATTTAGTATAGCAAAGTTTTATGCAACTATTGGTCAGTATATCAAATTTTATAGGAATTGGTCCATATTTGACTATAGCTTTCATATAAAAAACACTCCCGGAAACCAAAAAATGTTTAGCAAGGACCAGTTAAAAGCTATTAAATTAGAAGCTGTGACAGCTATTGCCACTAAATTTTGCAAGAATAAGCCCTGTATAAATACCAGCCAGTGTGTGAAATTTTGTTACAATCGGTCAACATTTGGCTATAATTCTTATATATTTATATTACATCCCCTTTTTTATATCTACAATCAAAATGATTCGGAAGTACAAGCAGAATATTAAGATTATGTATATGGTAGATGCATTAGGAACTTCTAACAAAATATATGGACCTGTCGTATTACTATCAACTTCTTTATCTTAACTTAATATTAAGCTAAACGAAAAGTATTTAACAACTTATTAATGTAAAACCATACCCGGTTACGATAACGAATTTTTTTCAAATTAAATAAATACTAGGGAAACCACTTACACACTTTTGAATGTTGAACTTTAAAGCTACTGCAACCGAAGTTATTCCAAATATTTTACCAACAATACCAACTAGCGTAACAACTTTTTTCCAATTTGGTCCACGTTTTGAATTTGCTGCAGCCTCGTAGATATATGAGATATGTTTCTAAATTTAACACAACTTGATGGTGGGTATATAAGATTCGGCACAGCCGAATATAACACTCTTTCTTGTTATTTTTTAAATTTTGGCAAGAAAATATTTTTTCCTATAAACCACTGTGCATTATATGTTAATTTACCAAAAAAAAGTAAAGTTTATTAATTTTTGTTTTGCTTTTTATTTAGGAATTTATTTTAAACATTTTAAAAATTTTTTCGTTTTTCGATCTCGAAAATTGTTTGGCAATTATTGTACCAGCATTAGTGGGTATTACTGAATGAAGTTTTTGTGTGCCCGGAATAGGCTTAGCCATTTCATATCTCAAATTCAAATTTTCCTTCGTATTTAAATATTCCTGTTCTGGAGAAAATATAATTTTAATATTTGGCAGGTTATTTGGCTCGGATGTCCAGCAATTCAAAAATTTTAAAAATTTTGTCAACATATATTATCACAAGGAAGATTTGAAGATTGCTGCTGAATGGCACTTTTTTGCAACAGCACATGGCAAGGGTCCATGTGACGGTGTTGGAGGCACACTGAAAAGAATGGCCGGTAGAGCAAGTCTTCAGAGACAAATTGATAACCAAATAAGTACAGCTCTGGAATTGTATGAATGGGCATCCGAGCCAAATAACCTGCCAAATATTAAAATTATATTTTCTCCAGAACAGGAATATTTAAATACGAAGGAAAATTTGAATTCCCATATATACGTAGCTCTAGCACATGTAACGTGTGAGTTACGACAGTTTAAAAATTAACTTTTTTTTTTTAATTTGCTTCTATTGAGTTAGAGTTATATATATATATATATATATATATATATATATATATATATATGTGCAAAGTTCATTACTTCCCTGTAGTAAAACTGGGATCATGTGTCTCCATGTCGACACTTTGTGTAACATCAATTCAAATGTCGCCAATTTTAGTTCAGTATTGAAATAGTGAATATATAGAGACAACTATTCTAGTATATATCTGGTGACATTGTCAATGAATGTGTCAACATATATGTATATCAATAGGCCCCGATTTGATTCCAATGTCTCTATGTGGACCAAAAGAACTACAAAGTCAATACTAAGTAAATAGTGGTAATGTCTACTGGTAGATTTCGTAGGAACTCTATATGTTAAATGTCAATAGTAGACAACATTGGATGGGGCAAAATAGGCAAGTAGTACTGGAGACATTGTCAATAGCAAAACAGTATTGTTTCTTCGACGGCATTTACTGCAGAGTTTTAATTCTTTTTCCTAGTTTTGTAGAATGTTTCTGTTGATGTTGTTGTTATTCTGTTTATGTCTGTAAGCAGAGCAACATGTTTCTCATATTTGCTGTAAAAAGCATAGCAACATGTTTCTCTTTTATCTACATTCTCTCCCTCTTTGTTACTGTTAACTTCAGATAATCTATGTTCTTGATCATGTGGGAATGTATTGGAACAGTATAATCAACTACAGCAGCTCTTTGTTTACGTCTTCTTCTCTACTATATAAGGCCGATGGACGAATATGGTGAGAACAGTTTTAATTGAGACGCGTATAAGAGAACAGTGAGACTAAGAATATTTGTTAAGCAATTTTGTGAAGTGTGTTTAAGTGATTAACTCTGAACTTAATAAAAGTATTTTAATTTTGTTTCGGTTGTTTGCAAAAAGAATTCCTTTCACATTTTTAAAGGAAAAACATAACAATATAAATATTTGGTAAGTATGTAAATTTTTTATATCAATTTTCTTCATTGTATTTATGGTAAATAAAGTTAGTGGTTTAAATCGCTCATTTCAATATTCTATGGTGTTGACAGCTCCAAATCTGTTATTGTCGCAGTTACAATGGTGGTCGGTAGTCGTATGGCTGTGTCGACGCTTAAAAATTTATGCCCATTTAAATGCGTGTATTCTAATTTTGACAGGTTGTAGTCCGCAGCCTGTAGTCGTGATTGTATTTATAGCATTATACCTAATAAATCCACTACTGATGGATGATTTTTCAGAATATAATATTTGTATTATATGGAATATTCTTAGTTTTATGATTGTCAAGTAACGACAGTAAGTTTTTGCCGTTTTCGATTTCTTATGAATTATTAAAAAATATTTTTTTTCCGATTTTGCTTCTTGCTTCTTTACTTTAGTTTGATATTTGCTTAGACACTATAACTCGTAGTTATTTTGTCCCACAAATTGAAAAGGTTGTTCCCACCAACATTTTTTAGTTCTATCAAAAAGCCTGTTTAGCCATTTTCACATAAAAAAATTTGTATGCCCTTCACCACCATAGGTGGAAAGGTTATATTGGATTTGTGCTGATGTTTGTAACGCATAGAAATATTGGTCAGAGACCAATCGAATTAGAATCACTTTCTGAGTTGTTTTAACGATGGCCGTCCGGCTGGCTGGCTTGCCGGTTATCCATGTAAGCTTGTTATCATTCTACAGGTCGTAACTTTAAAGATAATTTTATGAAATTTGGCACATACTCATATTTTGGTCCAAGGACGATGTCTATACTTTTTGAGTGAAATCCGATTACTATTTCGGGTACCTCCCATAGGGATGACTTCCCGGAGAATAGAGTTTTTAGTTCTTTACAGCCACAAATTTATTTGTATTTTAATAATATTTAGCACAAATATTTGCTTAAGATTACCTTAATAAGTGTACCTTATTTTGTAGGAATCGGCCCATATTTGACCATACCTCCCAAACAAGATACATTCTCAAAAGACGTTTATGTACACATAAAAGCACAAAAACGTCTATAACTCTAAAGATAAATGCATATGACCACTAAAACTTTGCACAGATAAATATTTTGTATAAATAAACCAATAACCAAAATTTGGTAACAATCGGTTCACAATTGACCCTAGCTCCCATATAAGGACCTTAGCCGGAAATGACATAAATTTCGAAATTTTGAAAAAATAACACATAGTAAATATATGTATGTATGTCTCTAAGACATAAGAAAAACTTAATTTAAATTGTTGGTCCATATTTGACCTTAGCAGTGAAGGGTATAATAGAGTCGGGCTCGACCGACTATAGCTTTTCTTACTTGTTTTGTATTTGCTATTCCCTAAACTTAAATATTACCCCTCGTATATACCATAAGAGACTTTAAGTACATCAAGAATAAGCTCAATATCAAGGTTATAATTTTAATAAATACTATATTGAGGGGTTTGTTAAGGATTTCATTGTAAATCAATACTATCTATATATGTATGTACCTATGTATGTGTGTATGTATTTTAGTAAAATTTAACCATAACTGGGCAAAATCATTAGTTTTATTAGATTTATTATTAATGTTTTATTAATCAACAAATATTAACCACAAATATCTAGACATATTTAATATTAATATGTCATTTGTAAATAAATACATACTAGTATGTACATACGTACATATGTATTTCTAAGGAATTTAGGCACTAACACTCATCAAATATGTATGTGAACATGCATGCGTGTGTATGTGTCTAAATAATTGTACACCTGCTAATTATAATTTTATGACTTTGTCTCTATATTTGCCTATGCGTCCGTCTGTCTGTCTGTCGGCCTTAATAAATTTGTATTTTGTGGGTGTGTTCATCAAATGAAATTCATTTTTTTTCTAATTTGCCTAATTACTTCTCATTTGATTAGATTATTTCAGCACAAGCGAACATAATTAAATGAAGAATGTTAAAACAATACACTGAGGATAATTAAAGTTGTTATAAAACAATTTTAAAAGTCGAATTTGATCGAAAAATCTAGAGATATCCAATCTACTTCTCTTTTGTTTAACTAATACATATTTAAATATATTTTTGAAAAACTCGAAATTACACTGGACAACAGCCAAAATTACTAACAATTTAAAAAAGTTTTTTTTTTTTTATGTGTTATTGTCTATTTAGTACAATAATGGTAGAATTTTTTAATTATACCCTTCACCACCATAGGTGGAAAGGGTATTATAAGTTTGTGCTGATGTTTGTAACGCATAGAAATATTTGTCTTAGACCCACCTTTTAGTATGTCAATAGGCTTAGAATCACTTTCTTAGTCGATTTAGCGATGTATGTCCGTCCGTCCGTCTGGCTGGCTGGACCCCCCTGTAAGCCTTGTAATCAAACTACAGGTTGCAATTCTAAAGATAATTTGATAAAATTTGACACAGATAATTTTTTTGATAATGGGACCATGGCTATTGATATTTGTCAAAATCGGTCCATTATTTGTGGTACCTCCTATAGGTCCCTCTTCCCGGAATTGATATATTGGCCACAAATAAAGGGTGGTTAAATTGTAAGGGCCGATGTTGAATGTGAACCACACCTAAACGCCAAGCTTTTTTCGGAATTTTATTTGACATTTCTCTATTTCAGACTTACTCATTTGAACCAGAGATACACAATCCAAGAACGTGTTAAAGTTATCCAGACTTATTATGAAAATGGGCGTTCAAATTAAAATGCATATCGTGCACTTCGTGATTTTTTTGGTCAATTTGATCGTCAAAATGTGCGTACAATCGCAAAAATCGTGGAAAAATTCGAGCAAACCGGGTCTGTAGAAGATGTGAGAACACCAGTGCATGCTCGTACAGCTCGTACTGCAGAAAATATTTCTGCTGTTCGCGATAGTGTGGCTGAAGAGCCGTCCACCTCAACTCGTCATCGTGCCCAACAATTGCACCTCTCACGCTCGTCGTTGATGAATATTATGCATAAATACTTGCATTTACACGCTTACAAGGTGCAATTGGCTCAAGAACTAAAGCCTCTTGACCATTCCAAATGTCGTGAATGGGCAGAATGGTGGCAAGAAATGGCAACAGTGGATGATCAATTTTCGAAGAAAATCATCTTCAGTGATGAGACACATTTTTACCTCAGTGGATTCGTCAATAAACAGAATTGCCGCATTTGGGCGAATGAGAATCCAAGAGTGATTGTCGGAAAACCAATGCACCCACAAAGAGTGACTGTTTGGTGCAGTTTATGGGCTGGCGGCTCATCGGGCAGTATTTTTTCCAAAATGAGGCCGGTCAGGCAGTTACTGTGAATGGTGTTCGCTATCGTGAGATGATAACGAACTTTTTATGCCCCGAATTGGAAGATATGGATGTGGACGATATGTGGTTTCAGCAGAACGGTGCCACTTGGCACACAACTAACGAAACAATGGCTCTTTTGCGCAACAAATTCAATGGACGTGTTATCTCACGTAATGGCGATATCAATTGGCCGCCAAGATCATGTGATTTGACACCGTTGGACTATTTTCTTTGGGGTTATTTGAAAGAAAAGGTGTACGTCGATACGCCAGCAACAATTCAAGAGCTAAAGGATGAGATAATTCGGCACATTAACGGTATAGAACCTCCATTATGCTTCAGGGTCATCGAAAATTTGGACCATCGGATGGAGGTGTGCCGCCGTGGTCGCGGCGCCCATTTGGCCTATATTTTGTTCCGTACATAATTGAGTAATACCAGTATATCATAATAAAATAAAATTACAATAATTTCCTAAATAGTTTGTGTTTTATTCAAAATCAACATCGGCCCTTGAAATTTAACCACCCGATATAAATATTTTTTTATGAAATTTAAAACAAATACTGCTTATGTAAACTAAAATCACTGTACCAAATTTCGTTGAAATCGGTCCACATTTGACCATAGCTCCCATACAAACTCTAATTTAAACAAGTAAGAGTGTTATATTCGGCTGTGCCGAATCTTATATACCCACCATCAAGTTGTATTTTTATATGAAAGAAGAGTGTTTTTTTATATGAAAGCTATAATCAAATATGGATCGATTCCTATAGAATTTGATATACTGACCAATAGTTGCATAAAACTTCTCTATTCTAAATTTAGTCGTCACAGCTATTACGATTGTATTCAATTTATCAGCATTAATGTGTTTCCCGGGGCGGGGTTATATGGGAGCTCTAACTAAATATAAACCGATTTTGTCCATTTTCAGTACAAAAATACTTTTGTAAAATTTTGTCTCTCTAGCTTTTGTAGTTAAGGAGCTGTCGCGCTTTTATCTGACGGCCAAATGGACATAAACCTCCTTTTATTTTTGTATTTTTGTGTTTCTGTAAGTTTTTTATATGTGAGCTATGGTCAAATGGTGACGGATTGTAACAAAATTTCGCACACTGGTTGGCATTCATATAATACTTCCTTTTGTAAAATTTTGTTGCTGTAGCCCTTTTAGTTAAGGCGCTATCGAGCTTTTATCTAACGGACAGACGGACATAAATCGGCGTTTCTTATTGTATTTTTGTGTTTCCGTAAGTTTTTTATATGGGAGCTATGGTCAAATGATGACCGATTGTCACAAAATTTTGCACACTGGCTGGCAGACCTCCTTGTACTAAATTTAGTGGCTGAAGCTATTACAGTTTATCATTTATTGGCATTTAAGTGAATTTCAGGAGGAATTTAGGCTATTTCCGTAAGATTCTTATATGGGAGCTATGGCTAAATCTGAACCGATTTCGATGAAATTGTATAGTGCCTAGTGCTTATGTAAAACTTCTAGATACCAAATTTTGTTAACATAGCTGTTATAATTTGTCATTTATTAGCAAATAAGCGATTAGGCTAGACGAGGTTATACGGGAGCTATAGTCAAATGTTAACCGATTTTGCCCAATTTCAATACCACAATTTTCTCATAGATGAAGAATGCTTTTACTAAGTTTCAGTGAGCTAGCTCCTTTCGTTTAGGCGTTATTGTGATTTTAACAGACAGACGGACAGAAGACGGACAGACAGACGTACATCGCTCAATCGTCTTAGAATTTCATAAAGATTCAGAGTATATAACGTTTTTGATTTTTGAGGCAATATTAAGGAAATTACAAACGGAATGACATTCTCAATATACCCCTCATTCTTTTTGATGGTGGGTATAAAAACGCACTAAATGAGACCAAAGTGTTTTAGTGACTTTGGTCTCATTTAGTGCGTTTTTATACCCACCATCAAAAAGAATGAGGGGTATATTATCTAAATCTAAAGATAATGAGAATTTCAAGTTTATTTTTTTCACACATAATTTTTGTAACAACTGTAATCAATTTGCCAAATTTCGACATAATCGGTCCACATTTGACCCTAGCTCTCATATAAGTTCAAATGACGAAAACAGCTTAAATATATAAGTTTTGAGAAAATGTTTGTATGATGGCAAAATTTAGCAAATATTTGTTTTTGTACAGGAAAAAGAAGACCTTTGGCCTTAGTGATGAAGGGTATCATATGGTCGTGGTTGACCGACTAGCACTTTCTTACATGTTTAAAAAAAAATTTGGTTTTCAACAATTTTGGATTTTTGAAGAGGTTAAACTAGTTAGTTCACTATATCTTGTAAACGACTTGGACAATTTTTTTAAAAACTTCTTTAGTGGATTTGGAACAAAATTGTCCTTAGGATCTGCTAACATGAGTTTTTTGTAAGATCAACGGTTTAAGCGTTATTCATATCACAATGTAAAAAAAAAATATTTTTCTTTTTCAAAATAAAAAAAAAAAAAAAATAATTTTTGAAAATTCACAGAAAATCGAAAATGATAAAAAACGTAAAACTATGAACATCTTAAATAATATAAGCCTCATACTACGAAAATCCATTAATTGATAATGATTTTATTAAAATAATAAAATCATAATATTTTGAAAACTAGTAAAACTTTTGAATTCTAGTGCTCCCAAATAGTAACACTTAAAAAACAAATATTCGCAAAAAAATCTCTCAGTGCTTTTGTCATGTTGCAAAAAAACTATGCAAATTTTTTCTCTAGTTTGTACAAAAAACTTATCATATAATAAGGGTTTTAGAAACACAAACATTGAAATACTTTCATTTACGTAAAAATTCTTTTGTACTAACTCCCCAAAGTATTCAGTAGGTGGTAGTACCTTAAATAAGCCAACATTTTCCCAACAACTATCATTAAAAATATATAATTTTAGACATTTAATGTTTATATACGAACAAAACATCATGTTCAAGATAAGAAATTACATATTTGAGATATTAAACCATCCGAACTTTAGGTATTTGAATAACTAAAATAGAGGCATAAAATGTAAAATGGAGTAAGTGACAAAAATAAGAAATTTGATACATCAGCTACTACCAAAGAAAACAACGCTATTACTTTTATTCTGTGGAGATTCAACGAAAATGAAGAATTGGGACACTGAAACAAGATTTGGATAGTGCTCCGCTTCTACACTTTAGAGTCTGTAATGTGTCATCGAGTCTGAATGCCATATATTATACTTTTATTAATCACCTTTACATTATAATTAAAATCTATGGCTTAGTTGGTTAGCCCGCCGACTACTAAGTACTTCATATTAAGCCTGGGTTCGATCTCCAGTCACGACAACATTAATTTCTGTAATTATTTATTTCCATTAAAATCTTATCTTATATTCTTAAACGAGCAATAATTGTATATATATATATATATATATATATATATATATATATATATATATATATATATAGAATGACTATCTCGAAAACGGCTCTAACGATTTTGATAAAATTTGGACAGTGGGTATCTTTTTTGATGTATAGGTCGAAGAAGAAGGAACTTTTGGAACCTTTGCCTCTAAGAGGGTAAAAACGGGTAAAAAGGGGAAAAAATCGAAAACGCTATATCTCCTTAAGTAATAGGTATAGAAACAAAATTTAAATTACGTTTTAAACAGCTATGAATATAAACGGATAGGTGTTTGGTACTTTTTTGAAACTATGTCCGATAAGGGGTAAAAAAGGGTGAAAATTGTTTTTTTTGGTACCTTTTTAACCCTCTCTTATATTTTAAACTAAGGAATATAGAAAAAAACTTTGTACTGCAATCAATAGATGTGAAAGAAATATTGAACACGTATTTGGTACTTTTTTGATTTTGTGGCCAAAATGTGTAAAAAAGGGATAAACTGATAACTTAACATCTACAAAAGTAATATGAATAGGAAAATTATGTTAACTGCTTTCTAATAAAATGTACCGAATTCAATTGGTACCAAAGAAGTACCAATTATGCATATGGAACTTTTTGAAATTAGGGGATAAAAAGGGGAAAAAATTAGTAATGTTATAACTTTAAAACAAATGAATGTTTGTCTGTATGTATGTTCTTTATAGAATAGTAAACTGTAAGTTTGATCATGTTATGCTCTTTAGCAAAGATGTTGCGGATAAGCCGGCGGAGGTTTTTAAGTTGGTAAACCGAATTTCCGACAGGTGGCGCCACTGAAAATTACTAAAAATTAATTAAATCGTAAACTGTACATTTGATCATACTATGATCTTTTGCAAAGTTGGAGCGCATGAGCCGGCGAATGCTTTTTAATTGATATGAATAATTTCCGACAGGTGGCGCTACTGAAAATTACTCAAAGTCAATTTAATCGTAAGCTGTACATATAATCATGCTATAATCTTTAGCAATGTTGTTGCACATGAGCCGACGAAGGTTTCTTAGTTGGTATGAAGAAATTTCGACAGGTGGCGCCACTGAAATTTACTTAAAGTCAATTTAATCGTAAACTGTACATTTAATCATACTATAATTTTTAGCAAAGTTATTGCGGATAATCCGACGAAGGTTTATTAATTGGAATGACCGAAGTCCAACAGGTGGCGCCACTGAAAATTACTCAAAATTAATTAAATCGTAAAGTGTGCATTTGATCAGACTATAATCTTTAGCAAAGTTGTTGCGCATGAGTCGACGGAGGTTTCTGTTGGTATGACCAATTTTCAAAATTATTTAAAATGAGTTAAACTGTAACTGTATAAAATAAAATATATAAAAACTTTAAAATTTGCTCAAAGTGCTTATCATAAAGCCCCGAGCAAGGCTCGGTCAACCAGGTACTTATTCATTACTACAGCATCCTCATCGGCGGTAAGCATACAGCAATAACACGTCGTCGATGTGAAATTGGCTGTAGAATAAAAAAGCTTTAATAATGCGTCTTAGTAACAACAAATGGTTCATCTTCAATGTTCTAAAAATGGACATGACGTGCAATTACAGTATTGAATAATGTGTAATCTTCATTTCTCTTTTTCATCTCTCTACTATCCTCTTAGCAAAAAAAGTAACCAAATTCGTATATAAAGGGGTTTTCAATAAGAGCGCTACCTAAGTTTTTTTTTTTATAAAACAAAAACGGTTTTGGATATTCTTTATTCCTGTAGAGGCACACTTGATGCCATTATGTATGGAATTCGATTTCATTTGCATGGTCACCACTTGCAGAAGTCTAGACGCTTAAATTGGCCGATACTACTGCAATTTCAGGTTCGATATTCGTACGAAGTTCACTAATCATCGCTGGGTTGTTGGCTTGACATAGCCCCACAGGAAATAGTCTAACGCACGACCAAGACAGCCAATCGACTGGACCAATTTGTGAGATAAAACGTTCTCCATAGTTGGCGCCGTCCTGTTAGAACCACATGTTCTCCAAGTCCTTATCATCCAATTGGTGCCAAAAATATTCGGTTATCATTGAACGGTAGCGATTACCATTCACTGTAACGTGCCGGTATTGATTATCAAGGCAGAATTAAGGCCCAATGACGCCCCCGGCCCATAAACCGCAGCAAACCAAAGCTTGTATGGATGGCTGTCTGACCAATAACTCATATTATGTTTACTGACAAAGCCATTCAGCCAGAAATGAGCCTCATCGCTGAAGATGATTTTTCTTTTAACGTTGAGGCCACTGACTCCGAATTTTAGTAGCAAATTTTAATAATTTCGACTCGTTTTTGACTCGTATATCTTTCCACCATGAAATGGAGAACCTTACTGAATAGAAATGTCAAAAGAGTTTATAATAGTTTTCCAGGCGTCTCGTTCTTCTGCGCTTCTTTTTTAGTTTCTCACATTTAGCCTGGGAAAGCCAGCGTAGTCTATGTACTTCACTATATCGACATCGACGTATAGCTCATACAGCTTTTGGTTCGTACGATACCGATATTCTCCACTTTCGCAGATTGAAAACATCAAGCCCAGCTTTATAACCTTGAGTATGTACCCAAGCCTCTGCGCCATATTGTCTGCCATTTTGTATATTTGCAAAGGCAGCAATAACATCTCGCAATGTTCATCCCATGATTTCAATATCATCGGCATATTCGAGGAGCATGTTGGCCATTTCTATTTACTGCTGCTTCAGGTACGACTTTATCCAATAAAATATTAAATAGTCGCGTGACAGTCTGTCTCCTTGTCTGAAGACGCGTTTGGTGATAAACGGCTCGGAAAGATCCTTTACTATTTTTACTGATGATTTTGTATCAATTAAAATCATTAGGCATAATCAGATTGGGGGTATGCCGAATACAGACATGGCACCAAACACCTTTGCATGAATACCACTGTCGAAACCGGTCTAGGTGGTAGCTGTCAATATGTTTTTCGTGGGATTTTTCCAAGATTTGACGTAGTGTGAAACCTGGTCAGTGGTTTATTTACCAGGTCTAAAGCCACATTGATATAGGTCAATTATTGTATCAACTTTTGTTTTTAGATTTTTCTACACAGATAATATCTTGTATGCCATGGGTAGGAGACTTATGCCCCTAAAATTGCTGCATATAGTTTTATTACCTTTCATATCTACGGGACATATCAAATTAAGATTCGAATCTTCGGGCATGTATTTTCAACCGGGATATAGCTGCCTTCACCTCTTCTTGGCTGGGCGGTATGCACTCTACGCCATCTTCATTGATTGGAATGGCAGTATCTTCATTACCGCTATCATCGGATACCAACAAATTAAAAAATGTTCACTCCCGATTCTTCGAACGCTGTCTCCATCAGTCACCAGGTTTCCTTATTGATCTTCACAGGAGGAAATGCGTTTACCTAGTCCTCAGTCTGATGTTTTATTCGCTGGTAAAATTTTCTGACATTGTTGCGTCGTTTGCACATCTCAATATCCTAATACTCGAGTTTTTCTGTTCTCTTTTCTTCCGTCGAAACAGACGTGATACCTCCTTCCTTTTTATCCAATAGTGCTTCCATGCATATCGCGTTACTGGCATCTGCAGGGTTGGTATGCTGCGTTTTTCTCTGCAGTTGCTTTGCGACACTCATGCCATGGATTTTTTGGTGCAGCATTTTCTACGAAGTTGCCAATATTTGATCAGTTGGTGCGAATATCAGAACAAAGAATGCTCTTTTGGAGCAGATGGGTCAGCCGAGTTCTATAAGCATTGGCAAAAAACAAGAATTATGTTTTGACCTTTATTTTTTCGAGCAGAAATAAAATCAATTTTTTGCCTAGTTTTTTCGAGCAGAAATAAAAGTTATTTTTGACTTATATTTTTACGGTGCAGTTTTTTTTTATTCTTATTTTTTCGAGAAGACATTAAATTTATTTTTGTTTTAGTTTATGACGATTTTTAATAAATATTATGAACTCGTCATAAACTTAAGCAAAATTACTATTATTTCAGCTCGAAAAAATAAAAGTCAAAAATAACTGTTATATTTGTTCAAAAAATAAAAAAATAACTTTCATTTCGGCTAGAAAAAATAAAAGTCAAAAAATAGCTGTTATTTTCACCTGAAAAAATAAAAGTCGAAAAATAACTTTTATTTCTGCTCGTAAAAATAAAAGTCAAAAATAACTGTTCCTTTTGATAAACAAAAAAAAAAAAAAATAAATAAAAGTCAAAAAATAGCTTTTATTTTGGCTAGAAAGAATTAAAGTCAAAAATAACTATATTTTTTTTTTCTAAAACAAAATAATTTTTTTAAAAAGCGTCGCATTTTATAAAAATTTGGTCCAAACCTATATCTTTTAATAAAAAATAACAGTAATATTCGATCCCTGATATTAACATTCGTAAAGTAGACTTTCTTATTTTACCATCTGACTGGCTCTAATAAAGTTTTTGTTTCTTTAGTAGTCAAGAGACTCTTTGTTTATATAGGATCGATTCCCAGAAACCAGTCCTCTATTTTTATTTTCTAAAGAGATATGTATAGAAAGAAGAAATTCAATGTGTATTCAAGTGAACTGCAGTATACCTATGTCTCCACGCATTAAATAAAAAGAAAAGATATTTTATATTTTATTTTCGTACTTTCTAAGTTAGTTTTGGTTGAATTTTAAAGTTTTTGTCAACATAATTTGTATTTTTTTTTTAAACTTAATATTTAAATTTTGTCACTTAATCCCTTTTGCATTTTAGTTGCTCAAATATTTTTACTTCATGCTTAAATGTTTAGGTCATTATCATTAGTATTGTATTTCATTTCCCATTTCAATTAAAATTATATTGACGCACATGTTTAGTTAAGGATTTTTTTCAAAATAAAATTGAGTTTTAGTGGGTTAACTGTAGCAATAACATGCTCGTGCATGCGCGAGAACGATTATTATTAGTTGTATATCAAGTTACCGACAAGAAACTAACAAACAAACAAATATCCCGTTATCAAATTTTAAATTCCCGAATATTTTCAAAGCTAGTACAATAATGAACTTTAACGTAACAACTAAAGAAAGTTTACTCTTTAGACCACGACAAGTAATTAATCCGTAAATAATACCCGGAATTTCCAAGAATTAAATATAACTTTTAATTAAAAGAAAACAAATTGGAAGTGTTTTGAATAAGTGAAAGAAAGAATACCTTAAATCATAGTTCGAATTCGTTATGTGTTTTTGATTTCTTTGTCAAGTGAAATTTCTATGTAATTCCAAACTCCTCCGCACGATTGACGTAAACTCGTGATAATGTCCTCAGTTGGGAGGAAAATGTTGGATTTGCTGTTATTGAAATAGACTTTGTTTATTATTTATTTTGTAATCAATATTAAATAAAATATTATTAAAGTTCAGTTAAAAAGTGTTTTCAGTAATAAAAAAGTTTCCATGGAAATTTAATACCTACCTACGAAAATTAATTTTAATCCAAAACGGCTTTACTTTGTTAAAAATGTAATGAAAAACGTGTTAATAAATTTTTAATGAAAAAATACTTCAAATAAAAAAATGTACTTAATATTAACTGAAAAGCATTGTAATGAATTTTCTCAATTTAACATTAAAGTAAAGCAGGAAAATGAAACCAACAGGTATGTAGCTTTTGAACTTATACAGGAAAATTTAAAAAATTTTCCTAACGTATGTAATTAATTTGTATATACGAGTGTTGCCTATTATATTTTGAGAACAGATAAATCAAATTTCTAAATCACATTTTTATAAGAAATTTTCAAAATTTCCTATTTTCATAGGAAATTTTCAAAATTTCCTATTTTTATAGGAAATTTTCAAAATTTCCTATTTTTATAGGAAATTTTCAAAATTTCCTATTTTTATAGGAAATTTTCAAAATTTCCTATTTTTATAGGAAATTTTCAAAATTTCCTATTTTTATAGGAAATTTTCAAAATTTCCTATTTTTATAGGAAATTTTCAAAATTTCCTATTTTTATAGGAAATTTTCAAAATTTCCTATTTTTATAGGAAATTTTCAAAATTTCCTATTTTTATAGGAAATTTTCAAAATTTCCTATTTTTATAGGAAATTTTCAAAATTTCCTATTTTTATAGGAAATTTTCAAAATTTCCTATTTTTATAGGAAATTTTCAAAATTTCCTATTTTAATAGGAAATTTTCAAAATTCCTATTTTTATAGGAAATTTTCAAAATTTCCTATTTTTATAGGAAATTTTCAAAATTTCCTATTTTTATAGGAAATTTTCAAAATTTCCTATTTTTATAGGAAATTTTCAAAATTTCCTATTTTTATAGGAAATTTTCAAAATTTCCTATTTTTATAGGAAATTTTCAAAATTTCCTATTTTTATAGGAAATTTTCAAAATTTCCTATTTTTATAGGAAATTTTCAAAATTTCCTATTTTTATAGGAAATTTTCAAAATTTCCTATTTTTATAGGAAATTTTCAAAATTTCCTATTTTTATAGGAAATTTTCAAAATTTCCTATTTTTATAGGAAATTTTCAAAATTTCCTATTTTTATAGGAAATTTTCAAAATTTCCTATTTTTATAGGAAATTTTCAAAATTTCCTATTTTTATAGGAAATTTTCAAAATTTCCTATTTTTATAGGAAATTTTCAAAATTTCCTATTTTTATAGGAAATTTTCAAAATTTCCTATTTTTATAGGAAATTTTCAAAATTTCCTATTTTTATAGGAAATTTTCAAAATTTCCTATTTTTATAGGAAATTTTCAAAATTTCCTATTTTTATAGGAAATTTTCAAAATTTCCTATTTTTATAGGAAATTTTCAAAATTTCCTATTTTTATAGGAAATTTTCAAAATTTCCTATTTTTATAGGAAATTTTCAAAATTTCCTATTTTAATAGGAAATTTTCAAAATTTCCTATTTTTATAGGAAATTTTCAAAATTTCCTATTTTTATAGGAAATTTTCAAAATTTCCTATTTTTATAGGAAATTTTCAAAATTTCCTATTTTTATAGGAAATTTTCAAAATTTCCTATTTTTATAGGAAATTTTCAAAATTTCCTATTTTTATAGGAAATTTTCAAAATTTCCTATTTTTATAGGAAATTTTCAAAATTTCCTATTTTTATAGGAAATTTTCAAAATTTCCTATTTTTATAGGAAATTTTCAAAATTTCCTATTTTTATAGGAAATTTTCAAAATTTCCTATTTTTATAGGAAATTTTCAAAATTTCCTATTTTTATAGGAAATTTTCAAAATTTCCTATTTTTATAGGAAATTTTCAAAATTTCCTATTTTTATAGGAAATTTTCAAAATTTCCTATTTTTATAGGAAATTTTCAAAATTTCCTATTTTTATAGGAAATTTTCAAAATTTCCTACTTTTATAGGAAATTTTCAAAATGTCCTATTTTTATAGGAAATTTTCAAAATTTCCTATTTTTATAGGAAATTTTCAAAATTTCCTATTTTTATAGAAAATTTTCAAAATTTCCTATTTTTATAGGAAATTTTCAAAATTTCCTATTTTTATAGGAAATTTTCAAAATTTCCTATTTTAATAGGAAATTTTCAAAATTTCCTATTTTAATAGGAAATTTTCAAAATTTCCTATTTTAATAGGAAATTTTCAAAATTTCCTATTTTTATAGGAAATTTTCAAAATTTCCTATTTTTATAGGAAATTTTCAAAATTTCCTATTTTTATAGGAAATTTTCAAAATTTCCTATTTTTATAGGAAATTTTCAAAATTTCCTATTTTTATAGGAAATTTTCAAAATTTCCTATTTTTATAGGAAATTTTCAAAATTTCCTATTTTTATAGGAAATTTTCAAAATTTCCTATTTTTATAGGAAATTTTCAAAATTTCCTATTTTTATAGGAAATTTTCAAAATTTCCTTTTTTTATAGGAAATTTTCAAAATTTCCTATTTTTATAGGAAATTTTCAAAATTTCCTATTTTTATAGGAAATTTTCAAAATTTCCTATTTTTATAGGAAATTTTCAAAATTTCCTATTTTTATAGGAAATTTTCAAAATTTCCTATTTTATAGGAAATTTTCAAAATTTCCTATTTTATAGGAAATTTTCAAAATTTCCTATTTTATAGGAAATTTTCAAAATTTCCTATTTTTATAGGAAATTTTCAAAATTTCCTATTTTTATAGGAAATTTTCAAAATTTCCTATTTTTATAGGAAATTTTCAAAATTTCCTATTTTTATAGGAAATTTTCAAAATTTCCTATTTTTATAGGAAATTTTCAAAATTTCCTATTTTTATAGGAAATTTTCAAAATTTCCTATTTTTATAGGAAATTTTCAAAATTTCCTATTTTTATAGGAAATTTTCAAAATTTCCTATTTTTATAGGAAATTTTCAAAATTTCCTATTTTTATAGGAAATTTTCAAAATTTCCTATTTTTATAGGAAATTTTCAAAATTTCCTATTTTTATAGGAAATTTTCAAAATTTCCTATTTTTATAGGAAATTTTCAAAATTTCCTATTTTTATAGGAAATTTTCAAAATTTCCTATTTTTATAGGAAATTTTCAAAATTTCCTATTTTTATAGGAAATTTTCAAAATTTCCTATTTTTATAGGAAATTTTCAAAATTTCCTATTTTTATAGGAAATTTTCAAAATTTCCTATTTTTATAGGAAATTTTCAAAATTTCCTATTTTTATAGGAAATTTTCAAAATTTCCTATTTTTATAGGAAATTTTCAAAATTTCCTATTTTTATAGGAAATTTTCAAAATTTCCTATTTTTATAGGAAATTTTCAAAATTTCCTATTTTTATAGGAAATTTTCAAAATTTCCTATTTTTATAGGAAATTTTCAAAATTTCCTATTTTTATAGGAAATTTTCAAAATTTCCTATTTTTATAGGAAATTTTCAAAATTTCCTATTTTTATAGGAAATTTTCAAAATTTCCTATTTTTATAGGAAATTTTCAAAATTTCCTATTTTATAGAAAAGTAATGTAAAGTTACCCAGTAAAACTTTTCATTACCAAATAATGAGTTAAACAGTTAAACTATTGAACACGAACTACTTACTCATTCGCTGTTTAAGTCATTACATTAACATGGGGATGTCATTGGAGGCAAGTACTTACCAATTGCAGAAAATTAATGACTTGGGTAAGCAATTTGAAAGCAACAACAACAACAGCAACAACTTTTTTGTTGTTGTTTTATTAAAAACATATATTTTTAAACGAAATACAAAATTTTTTTTATGATCCCATGGGGGCTCGAACCCAGACCCTCCGACTGCTAGGCAGAGACTCTTCCACTGAGCTACTTCATATGTTAAAAACTTAGCAGCTTATAATTAATATAAGCAATTTTTATTTTTAGATCCAAAATCATGTGAAAATAACTTTGTTTTTCCCTGCTTCTTTTGTTTTGCTTTGTTGTAATTTTTGGAAAAATTTTTTTATACGATTTTTTGTAATTATTTTAAAACTTTTTTAAAATTATTTTAAAACTTAAACAATTTAAATCTTCTTTTTTGTATAAGTTTTTACATAAGATTGACTCTTACTTACTTAAATGTTACAACCTGTTAATGTCAAAGTCCGAGCATATTTTGGAATTCCATGGATTTCGATCTTGTGCGAATATTCTCCAATTTTATATGCCAAGCTTTGAAAAATGTTCCTCTACTTGGTCTTTCTATCGAAGTTTCGGACATCCTCCTCTAACATTAGGTAGTGGGACATTTCAATTCTAATTTTATCCTCTTCATTGTATTTTTTTTTCAAGAGAGGGTTACTAGCCCGTAATCCTAACCCATTTTTATCGATCTTATGGGACAACTCTCGGAACATGTTAACTCACAATATTAATGGGTGTTAACCTAGCTCCCCGGGTGATACCATGAGGAGGTGTGTTTCCACAGTTGAGATGAAGAATGACCCAGATAAGTTAAGACCAATTAGAATCGTGTTTGGTATTCAACATCCCCTAGATAATCAAAATTGACTCATGATGGTATTTTTTCATTAACGTGAGTTAGTTTTACAAATTTTTTTTACAGAAGATAATATTTAAGTTCTTAAAATTCAAAAATCATTTAAAAAGACTCTTTTAATAAAAAAAAAAAACTAAAAAAAATGTTGCCCTTGGTGGGATTTGAATCGGGCCATTCAGTTTAAATTACCATCTTAATTACAAATAAGTACTTCTGTAATAACTTAATATTTATTCGGGTGGTATGTTGTAGTCGTTACAAGGTAACCAGTTATCAGAGTACTTGCCATTACCAAAGTTTTGCTGGGTATCGATAACTTTCCTATAGATAAGTGAATTTATCGATAACATTTCTTTAGAAAAGTGAAGTTATGGATAACTTTTCTATAGAAAAAACTTTACCTTTCTATAGAAAAGTGATGTTATCGATAACTTTTCTATAGAAAATTAAAGTCATCGATAACCTTTCTATAGAAAATTAAAGTCATCGATAACCTTTCTATAGAAAATTAAAGTCATCGATAACTTTTCCATAGAAAAGTAAAGTTATCGATAACTTTTCTATAGAAAAGTAAAGTTATCGATAACTTTTCTATAAAAAAGTAAAGTTATCGATAACTTTTCTATGGAAAAGTAAAGTTATCGATAACTTTTCTATAGAAAAGTAAAGTTATCGATAACTTTTCTATAGAAAAGTAAAGTTATCGATAACTTTTCTATAGAAAAGTAAAGTTATCGATAACTTTTCTATAGAAAAGTAAAGTTATCGATAACTTTTCTATAGAAAAGTAAAGTTATCGATAACTTTTCTATAGAAAAGTAAAGTTATCGATAACTTTTCTATAGAAAAGTAAAGTTATCTATAGATATCTATAGATAAACAAAATTTCTATAGAAAATTTTTCAGCAAAATATTTTTTCTGTAGAAAAATTTTCATTAAAAAAATTTTTCTGTAGGAGGTTGTCAGTTCGAGTCAGCCTCAGGTTTAGATCAATAACTATTTTTTTCTTTCAAATGTTTTTCTATGGGAAAATTTTCTTTAAAAAATTATTTCTATAGAAAAATTTTCATTAAAAAAATTTCCATTAAAAATTTTTGGTAAATATTAAAAATTTTCATTAAAAAACTTTTTTTTTCTTTCAAATATTTTTTTATATTAAATTTTTCAATAAAAAATTTTTCTGTAGAAAAATTTTCGTTTAGAAATTATTTCTTTAGAAAAATTTTTTCTATAGAAAAATTTTCATTCAAAAAGAAGTGTATTTGCATTTGATCCCAAACCTGTTACATTTATTTATTAATATAACAGATCAATTTATTGATAAAAAGCCAAAAAATGTTTGCGGAGAAACCAAATTCCTCGACGCGTTTCGATGGTTGGTTAAGCCATCTCTTCAGGAGGATTATCCCCAATTTAGACAGATCGAAAACCTCGCATTATTACTAAATTTACAAACATAACTATTAAGAATTATGTTCATAAACCAAAAGTAAAAGCGTAGATTATCGACTGAACAAAAAATCGATCTGTCTAAATTGGGGATAATCCTCCTGAAGAGATGGCTTAACCAACCATCGAAACGCGTCGAGGAATTTGGTTTCTCCGCAAACATTTTTTGGCTTTTTATCAATAAATTGATCTGTTATATTAATAAATAAATGTAACAGGTTTGGGATCAAATGCAAATACACTTCTTTTTGAATAATATTTACATCCCGACTAATTTGTTATTTTTTGAAAAATTTTCATTTAAAATTTTTTATATAGAAAAATTTTCTTCTATAGAAAAATTTTTATTAAATATTTATTTTATACAGAAACATTTTCATTCAACAATTTTTTTTAAGAGAAAAATTTTCTTTAAAAGTTTTTTGTATAAAAATTGTTTGTCAAAATTTCATTAAAAAATGTTCTGTATAGAAAAATTTTCATTAAAAATTTTTTGTATAGAAAAATTTTCATTACAAAATTTTTTGTATAGAAAAATGTTCATTAAAACATTTTTTCTATAGAAAAGGTTTTGGTAAAATATTTTTTCTATAGAAAAGTTTTCATTTATATATTATTTCTATAGAAAATTTTTAATTAAATTTTTTTTATAGAAAAATTTTCATTAAAAATTTCTTATATAAAAAAATTTTCATTGAAAAATTTTTATTAAAATTTTTTTCTTTAGGAAAATTTTCATTAAAAATTCATTTTCTATAGAAAAATTTTCATTATAAAATTTTTTCTATAGAAAAACATTCATTTACATTTCTTCTATAAAAAAAAAACTTTTATTAAACATTTTTTTCTAAAGAAAAATTTTCATTTAAACATTTTGTCTGTAGAAAAATTTTAATTACAAATTTTTTCTATAGAAGTATTTTTATAAAAAAAAAAAAAAAAATTTCTAAAGAAACATTTTCATTAAATACTTTTCTAAAGAAAAATTTTTATTAAAAAGTTTTTCTATTGAAAAATTGTTATTTGTTGTATGAATTTAGTAAAAATTTTTATTTATTCATAGAAACTTAGTTTATTTCTCCACTAAAGAACCCCTCGTGTTTGAGGTTTTGGAATAAATTTCCAGATTATAAGCCTATCTCGTTCCAAAAAGAAAGACAATAAATTGCCTTTCGCTTTGAATATATTCAAATTTCGTGAAAGAAAATAAAAAGCAACAAATCCACTTTTACAATAACAATCCCAATTTATTAGGGGAAAATCTATAATCTCCCAAAGAGATTATGGCTCAGAGTTACCAATTTTATTTGGCCATAAAAGTGTAAAACTTCACGCTCTCAAATTGCCAATAAACAATAAAAAACACAAAAAAAAAACAAACTAATTATAGAAACCCCTAAAGTTTTTTTTTATATTTATGTTCCTTTTTTTTTTTTTGCACACCTATAAAATGATTTAACATTCTGGGTGGGCTATTGTGGCTGGGTGGTGGTTTGAAATATTTGACAGTGGGTCGAGAAGGGAATAAATTGTGGAAGAAATTCTAAGTTTTAAGAATTTTTTGACTTTGCATTTTGTTGAAATATTTTGACAATTCGATTCGAAGTTTTGTTTTAAAAATTTATTTTTTTGACATTGACTAAGTTTACTTTTTTCTATATAACTTTCTCTTCATTAAAAATAAAAAGATAATTTGAGATGATTTAGATTCCCAATCAATTGCCCAACGCTCATGTGAAAATAAATTTTAGTTTTTTTACTTTGTTAATTTATAATTAAGCTCTAAAGTTAAAATATTGAAATTTTCAAAATTATGAGAATTTAAAAAAAAACATATTTATTTAAATTGTTTCTAACGTTAAAGTTAGACATCATAGCCTATTTTAAAATGCTTCTATATTTTAGTATCCTTTTTTACTTTATTTTGCCTTTTGTGACCCACTGTATGTTCGTGCTTTGCAGAACATATTAACATTTAATCATGAAAAGTATTCACATTGGAATACAGACAGACAAATGTTTGTTTATTTTAACAGGTAAAATATATGTGACTAAATGTTTACAAATTGTAAGCATTAGAATTCGGAAAAAAACTGTAAACTTTAGAGAAAGATACATAAATTTTATTATTATTTTTATACATTTTTAATTATTTTTCTTTGGTTTTAATGAAATTTTCGTATAAAATTCCAAGTGAAAATTTGTACATTTAATCATGCACTTATTGTTTATTATTCCACAGAATTCATTTAGAATATAAATATTATGAATTTTTAAACAATGTTTTAATGTAAGCAATAAGGCACAATGGGTCTGAATAGGAAAAAAATATAATAAAATGTGAAATCGAAGAAATAATAAAGATTTTCATGTACGATTTTGTTACTGCTATCGTTATAAGAAAGTATATCAAACCAATTGTAGGAAATTTAATTACTTACCTAAATGACCTATATTACAAACTGTTAAGGTCAAAAGTCGAGCACATTTTA